>JAFEMH010006192.1:0-132321 GCA_022495995.1 Adenophora triphylla var. japonica | reverse complement strand
TAACGTCTAGAGACGAACGTTAGTGAAAATTAACTAAGAATTTAACGTCTGGAGACGAGCGTTAGTGAAGACTAACGGGATTTGACCTCGGGGGAGGGGGTATTAGAAAGGTCTAACTTGGGGAAATTTTACACTTTTGGGGGCCAAAAGGGGTAAAATTGAAACTGTGAAAAGCTGAGGGGCCAAATTGACAAGGAATATTTTCAGCTGCAAAAGAGTCCAGCCGGACTTAACCTGAATTTGACCAGGTTCAAATCAGCAACAGGCCGACGCAAACTTGTTCATTTCCACCATATTTTCAGGCGAGGAAGAGAGAAAGGAGAGAAGAAAATCTCCCCCATTTTGTGAGTTTTGCTCAAATTTTCAAGGGAAAATTAACATGGAGGCCGATTTGGGACCAATGGCTCGCCATAGGAGGACCGATAACGAAAGAACGAGGTTGGTGAGGACCATTCGAACCACCGTTCTTCCTTTGAATCCAGCAGAGTTCTATCCGGCTCGGGACAC
The DNA here is from genome assembly GCA_022495995.1 of Adenophora triphylla var. japonica. Taxonomy (NCBI): domain Eukaryota; kingdom Viridiplantae; phylum Streptophyta; class Magnoliopsida; order Asterales; family Campanulaceae; genus Adenophora; species Adenophora triphylla. Next base: position 131,814 of record JAFEMH010006192.1, on the reverse strand, counting down.
TCACAAATCCAAAGGAGATATCGAAAGACAGGTAAACTTCCTTTAAATTCCGTTAATTTTAAGAATGTGCATTCTTTAAATGCTAGGAATTTGACTAGAAATGAGTTAGGGTTCTTGGTGCCCGAATTGGGGCTTTTGACTTTGCCATGCGCCTTTGTCAAAATTGACTAGAGTGTAGTTCAATTGACACTATGGGTAGATGACATAAAATTTTTGGTTGCAAAATTCCATGCCTAGAGGTGCTTTCCGAAATTAAAGTAAGTTTAAATCGGGACGGAGTAATTTTTTCGAAATGTTCGAAATGATTTGAAAGTTCCGAATTCGGCGGAGTTTTCGAAATTTTTTGAAAGTTCCGAATTCGACGGAGTTTTCGAATGGTTTTGAAAGTTCCGAATTCGATAGAGTTTTCGAAAGGTTTTGAAAGTTCCGAATTCGACGGAGTTTTCGAAAGGTTTTGAAAGTTTGAGATTTTGGACCGTTAATACTCCAAACGGGATGGACATATTTTAGAAAAAATGAGAACTATATCTGTGTTGCATCATTTTGACATGCGTTCGTGCACTCTGTTGATGTCGCTTCTGTACTTAACGTATTCTTGCCGTGTTCACCTGCAGGGGCGAGGGACAGTTGACGTTCACAACTTGAAGAGCCGGGGAGCCTTTGAGGCAGTTAGAGCGCTGTGGGAGATACTCCCGGACGAGGCTCAGGACGGAGAGAGGAGTCCACATCAGCTTGTGGTTGACTCCGGTTTAGCTGGATTCATCAGCGCGGTAGCCGCGGTGGCTTCGACGCAGAGGGCGAGGGACTTGTACATTGCTTTGAGCGAGTACTGGTGGGACACGACCCACACTTTTCACTTCAGGTGGGGGGGAGGCGACTGTGACTCCCACTGACTTTGCGGCGATCACTGGGTTGCCATTCTGGGGCAACACGCTGGTGTGGGTGGATGGCTACACCCCGGAGCAGTTGTCGGATCTGCTGGGTTTTGATATTACCGATGCCAGGGGCTTAGGTATTCGGTACGGGCCGATGGAGGCTCATCTGAGGAGGGGTATTATTGCTTATGGGGAGGGGTCTCCGAGGATGACCGCAGAGCGTTTGGCTCGAGGGTTCATATGGTTTGCTTTGTCAGCGACCCTGTTTCCTACTTCTGACACATCCTGTCACTTCCCTTTGCTTGGCTCGCTGACTGATCTGGACGCCGTGAGGGGGTTCGCATAGGGGGAGGCTGGACTGGCCGAGCTCTACCACGCCTTGGATAGGTTCCCGTCTTTTTCTCTTCCTTGTCTCATTTTTGTACTCTTATATATCTGCTTTGTAGCTGACATAACTTTCCATGTGTTTGACAGGTGTGGGCTTTGGAGGTGTTCCGCCCGCAGATATGGGAGATCAAGGAGGCGTATGCGTCCTTGTTCCCTGCCATGTTGATTTGGCAGAAGGAGGCGAAGAAGCCGGCGTCATCGAGGGAGGGTACTCAGCTGACTTACAAGGAGGTGTCTCTGGCCCTGAGCCGAGAGTTTTCCGTGCGGATCGAGCTGACTTGGTGGAATCAAATTAATGTCGGTGTGGTCCAGGTTGCTAGAGAGGTCACACGTCAGCGAAAGCTGCTGGTGGGACTTCACTGTGATGCGATGTATCTGGGGGAGAGGGTGACCTATCAGCATGGTCCGGGGTCCCTTCCTATGGTTCCGATGGACCCGCCTCTACACATGCAACATCCTTTGTTGATACCGATGGAGGATCTGGAGCGGTATAGACAGGGTGTGTTCTATACCGAGTTTATCATAGAGGGTGCCGACTATGACATCTTTCTGAGGATGAGACTGAGGAGCCCGCAGGTTCTGCACAGGGAGGGCGAGGGCCCTGGATATCCTCGAGACTACCCGCTCCCTCGCGCTAGGCTAGCGTATGAGGGGCTGGACGGTTCCCGTAGTGTGAATGTGTGCCCCAAATTTCGGTTGTATTTTGGAAATTCACGCGAGTTTGAAGACATCCGGTTTAATTTGAAAAACGGAGTCGCCACGCCATTTTGATTACCTCAAAACTTTGAAAAAAAGGTTTTATGGGTTCGCAGGTTAAGTTACCCCTTGGGAAGAACGGATCGTCGTTCACCCAAGGTGCCTTGCCGGAGCAAGTCTCCCAAGATTTCATTAATCGTGCTTGCTTGCGTGCTTTCTTGTGTGCATGTGTTTGAAAATAAAGGGGGGAATGTCCCAAGTCGTCTTCCGGATGTACAAACCATTTATTGGTTGTCGCTCGGGATTTCTTGGATTTTATGTATTCGGGATTATGATCCCGTCCTCATCTTGGACTTGTGATCATTGCATTTTTAACCTCGGGACTTGCATGATCGAGAGAATGACTCTCTTTATAGTCAAAGATGAGGTTCTTTAGAAAAGGAGGGTCCTTAGCCCATCAATCCTACACTTTAAGACGGTCGAGCTCATATAGATGCTTCATACTCATCTTAGGTGATAATCGGAGATATAGGGTTCAAGGTTGTCCCTTTCTAAAGAAATTATGAAACCTTTAATGGAAGGAACGATGTAAAGATAGGATCTTTTACACCGGTCCGTTCCAAGGTTGCTAATGGGGACATGGGGGAATGTATGTAAAAATGACATTTTAGTAAAAAGATGACATTTTGGGTTGCAAAGGATGCTTTTGATTGTAAAATGGTGCTTTTTAATTTAAAGAAATGATTTTTATGCAAAGGATGCAATTTTATGGGAAAAGTAGCATTTGAGGTACAAATGATGCACAAAGATGTTATTTTAGAAGCAAAAGATGCATTTTTATGTATGAAAATGAGTTTTTGGGTGCAAAGGATGCATCTTTAATGTGAAAGGAGATTTTGAATGCAAGGGATGCAATTTTTATGCACAAAGAATGATTTTAATGCATGAAAATGGGCTTTGGGTGCAAAGGATGCACCTTTATGTATGAAAATGGTATTTTAATGAAAAGATGTCATTTTATGTATGAAGAGACTATCTAAATTGCAGATAGACATCAGATTATAGCATGATGAGGGTTAAAATCAGATTACAGCTTGAGAATATGAAGTTTCTGCAAACTGGCCATGTTTGTCGCGTGACATAGGCTGCCTATGTCGCGTGACATAACTAGCCACTTTGCAGAGACCTTTCAACTGGGATTTGCAGAGGTATCAAGGCACCAATATGGCCAAGTTACTTCACAAACAGATCTCAGAGAGCAAGTATTTCAGTAATGAACACTTCAAGAGGGTGTGGATATGAGGGATCCACACTCATCTCGAGTGTTCATGCAAAACCAAGTCAAGCCGGAGCTATTTCATGAAATGATTATGCAATCAGGTATGAATCTAAGCAATATAACACTAAAGCATGCAACTTTAATCAGAATACAACATTATCAATGCACTTAGCGTAGAGATTTCACATTCAAAGGAAATAAAGAGAGGAAAAGGGGTAGAAAATCGTTACCCTTGAAGACCACGACTCCCTATATCAAGTTAGATATAGGAGCCTTCAAACAGCAACTTCCGGGGACTGAGCTCAAGCCTTGGATCTATGAGAACCCTTGGTTCTTGATGTGTGTGGGAAGTGTGTGTGTGTATTGGTTGAATGGTGGGTGATTTGGAGGGTTAGTGTGTGTTTTAGGGGGTATGTGAGGAGAGGGGATGCTTCTGGGCGTATTCCCTATAGAGGGGGACTGAGGGGTGAAGGAGAGGTGCCCCAAAATGAGAGGTGAAGGCCTCTATTTATAGGCTGCCTGCATGGGCTTATTATGTCGCACGACATAACAAGCCATAACCGTTTTCCTTCTAGAAACATGCAAGGTGGCAAGCTTCTAGAACTCTCCCTGGCTGGTTATGTCGCACGACATAAGTAGCCACATCCAGTTAATTCTAGAAACATGCAAGGTGGCAGTTTTCTAGAAGGATTCCTTGAATTAAGAAAAACGTGTTTCTTAATTGATAAGCATTCCTTTCAGCCTTTAATTAATTTGGAACAGTTCCGGAATGTTTCCGGAACTGTAGGAAAGTTCGGGGAATTACCGGAAAATTTACCGGAATTGCCGGGAAACTTAACCGGAAGGCATGAGCCAGATTTGGGTACTTACAGAAGCCCCTCGGCAACGTCACTTGCAGGGCGAGTGGGGTTGTCGATAGAAAAGGATCCAATCTGGCGAATGCCGAGATGGATTCGGTGACCAAATTGGTCGAGTGGCTGGACCTTTTATGAAAGGCTACCTACGTATCCCGAGTAGGAATCAAGCCATAATCATAGTTCAGAATCCACTGGGGAAAGGGGGCGTCATATGTGACAAATTGGCTGAACCTACAGGAGGCTACCTACGTATCCCGGGGGAATCAAGCCAGGTCGTAGTTCGAGCTTTTGACTGAATCGAAATGTTATTCCTTCACCTTGGAATAACGGAGATCGAAAATAGGGAGCGAAATGTTATTCTTCCATCTTGGAATTACGGAGATCGCGAGAAAGATCGAAATGTTATTCCTTCACCTTGGAATAACGGAGATCGAAAGAGAGAGCGAAATGTTATTCTTCCATCTTGGAATAACGGAGATCGCGAGAAAGATCGAAATGTTATTCCTTCATCTTGGAATAACGGAGATCGAAAATAGAGCGAAATGTTATTCCTTCATTTTGGAATAACTGAGATCGCGAGAGAGGTCGAAATGTTATTCCTTCATCTCGGAATAACGGAGATCGAAAGAGAGAGCGAAATGTTATTCTTCCATCTTGGAATAACGGAGATCGCGAGAAAAGAGCGAAATGTTATTCTTCCACCTTGGAATAACTGAGATCGCGAGAGAAGAGCGAAATGTTATTCTTCCACCTTGGAATAACTGAGATCGCGAGAGAGGTCGAAATGTTATTCCTTCACCTTGGAATAACTGAGATCGAAAGAAAAGCGAAATGTTATTCCTTCATCTTGGAATATACGGAGATCGCGAGAAAAGAGCGAAATGTTATTCTTCCACCTTGGAATAACTGAGATCGCGAGAGAGGTCGATGTTATTCCTTCACCTTGGAATAACTGAGATCGAAAGAAAAGCGAAATGTTATTCCTTCATCTTGGAATATACGGAGATCGCGAGAAAAGGGCGAAATGTTATTCTTCCACCTTGGAATAACTGAGATCGCGAGGGAGGTCGAAATGTTATTCCTTCACCTTGGAATAACTGAGATCGAAAGAAAAGCGAAATGTTATTCCTTCATCTTGGAATATACGGAGACCGCGAGAAAGAATGGATTTTGTAAAGAAGTAGGAAGGACTCGATGATTTTTGTAAAGAAAGTGGGACGTACCCGATAATTTTATTGTAAAGAAAGTGGGACGTGCCCTGATAATAATTTTTTTTGTAAAGCAACGGGAAGTACCTTGATAAAAAATTTTTGTAAAGAAACGGGACGTACCCTGAATTTTTTTTTTTTTTTGTAAAGAAACGGGACGTACCCTGATCTTTTTTTTTTTTTTGTAAATAGAATAAAATGAGCCACAGGGGTAAATTTGTAAAATAGGCCACGGGGGCACCGGAGGGAAAATTTGATTGAAAATGATTGGAAATGCCAGGGGCACAAAGGGTAAAACAGGCCTATGGGGGACAAAATTGTAAAATTGAGCCTTCAGGGGCAAATTTGTAAAAAACAAGCCACAGAGGCTTAGTATGTCGCACGACATAATAGGCCAGGTGAACAGATTCTTCAAAAATACGCACAGTCGTCATTTGAAATTCAATTAGACTTGAAATTGAGAGGGAGGCGACAGTGAGAAGAGAGATAGAGAGCAAACATCAGAGGGAGATTGAGAGAAATCACGAGAAATCCAACACTTTTAGTCCGATTACAATTTGGAAAATGCCTCCTAGGCTTTATCCGACCAAAAGGGCTCCTCAACACGCCGAGTTAGCCACTCGACGGAAGGGGGTGCAAAGGAATCAAAGGTCGTTTCTTCCGGAAGCTCAAAGGGGAGATTTCTACCCACAGCTCAATGAGCATACCTCGGATGCCAGGAAGAAGGATGAGGTAAGAAACCTAGGTTTTTTTTTTGAAAAATTTTCGATTTGGGTGAAATCAATTTGAACTGGATTTTTCAGACTGTGCTATGAATTGACATGAACTGGCATGTGAACATAGATTGACCTAGGAAATGTGATACTAGAATGCATGCTCTTTCAATGATAGATTTTGACCTATTTTTCATTTGAGATGATTTCAAGAAATAGCGCGAAATATTCATATTTGTGCCATGTTTTCTTGCAGGGATTGCGCACCCGTGGCTCCCCTGAGGTGATTGGCAGGCTATGGGAGAGCTTACCGGGTAGCCAGGAGCAGATTCATTCGCCTAAGGGCATGATTTACACCGTTGGGCAAGGACAATTCTTTGAGATGGCGAAGGCCATCGGAGGCACTCAGAGGAGTGTGGATCTGGTGATGGCATTCAGAGAGTTTTGGTGGGAGACCACTCATTCGTTTCACTTCTCTTGGGGTGAGACGACGGTCACACCACTGGATTTTGCGATCATCACAGGACTGCCCTTTACGGATGAGCCGCTCTACATAGAGGAGCCTGCACAGGGAGTTGAGCCCCAGCCTATTGCTGATGCTGATTTTATGGGCTTACTTGGTTTCGTTCCCCGGATCAAGAAGGGGAATGGATATGAGTTGGGCGAGCTACATGGCTTGGTTGGGGAACAGAGTAGGGACTACATTGTCGTTGATGACCCTGTTGAGAGCCGGCTGAGAGCCGAGAGATTAGCTAGAGCCTTCGTATGGGTGGGTTTCTCTGACATGCTGTTTATTAACAACGCATCTACTGCCTTGATTTCACTGCTGGAGCTTCTGAGAGCCTGGGATGCTGTGGGGAATTTATCCTGGGGTGAGGCTGGTTTAGCCGAGATGTATTTGGCTCTAGATGACGTCAGTAGAGGGAGGGCGAAGTATTTTACTTGCTGTCATCTGGCTTTTGAGGTATTCTCTCATCTTGACCTCTTTTCTTTTGCGCATTTCATTCTATCCTTTTTCCTTGTTTTGACTTCTTCCTCTTCTTTTCAGGCTTGGGCCTTCAAGTATTTTGGCTGTTACGAGTGGCAGATACAGGATGAGTTTCCTGCCACCACTTTTCCTGCTCTCAGACGGTGGACGAAGAGTGCCAGGAGACAGACTAGGACACCGGAGGGTTCGAGGTGCAGGATTACGGCCTCGTATCATGATACGCTGTTGTGCTTGAGAGGGATTCCACAGAGGCTGAGTATGTTCCCATGGACTGGCCGTTATGACGATCTGGATTTGGATCGTGCTGCGCACTTGACAGAGTGTCGCAAGCTGCTGGTGGGCTTGTCCGGAGATGCCTTGTACTTAGGAGAGAGAGTGTATAGACAGCATGGGCCCAATAGGCATGCTCGGATCCCTGATGATCCTCCAGCTAGGATGTGGCTGCCTCGCCAGTTGGCGAATGTGGATGCTTTGATCGTAGGCATGGCGGCACATCTCTTCACACGGGATGGGGATTACACTTTGTACGTGGCTAGGCATCTTCAGTCCCCACAGACCAGGGTAGGTTATGGTGCTCAGAGTGCAGGACCTTCGACTGGCTATGTGGCTAGACCTCCTTTGCCCCCGACTTTCATTGATTACCAGGGTGGCGGTCGCATGAGGCGAGCTCATATTGATATGTCACAGACTCACCCTCATCTGGTGCTCCCGTGAGGTTCTAGATCTGTGAGTACTGTTCCTTACGTCTTTTGGATTGATTGCATCTCTTTCTGTTATCAAGAACTGCATTCTGACACTTATTATGTCCGCTTGTAAGCAGTGTCGGCTCAGGCTTACAGGCACTTGACCAGGGCTTATACCGGCGCTATGGGCATGATTGGCAAGCTCCAGAAAGGTATGAGCTTTTGGAAGAATCAGTGCCGATCGCAGGGTTCGACCGATATCTCTCCACCTGGCCAGCCGAGAAAGAAGAAGAGTCGCACTGATGACGCAGGCACCAGCGGGGGCATTAGTGGACCGATGCCTCGGACGAAGAGGCCAAATGTGCCTCTTCACAGACCCATTGAGATTGATGATGATGATGAGGATGAGGATGGTGGAGCTGAGACGGCCACAGACTATGAGCTTGACTCCACTGTTATCACTGAGCTTGATGATTATTATCGCACGGAGACCATAGCTTATGAGGCACCTTCTGACGATCCCGACGATGAGCCCGAGGAGGTTGAGGATGACAGCGAGGATGAAGATGATGGAGAGGATGATGATGGAGAGGATGATGGAGATGACTCAGAGTAGCCCCCTTTCCCCTTAGATTTTTATGACTTTTTGGTTATTGTACCCCTTTTGGGGAAAACATCATGTTATTTTTGCTATGCACATCTTTTGGACTTGGCCTATTTTATCTTGTACGTACATTATTATGCATTTTGTTGCACGCACTTATGAAATGACAATGGTATGGTATTTGGCTTGAATTGAATGACTTGAATGGATTTTTGGCTTGAATATGAATGCAATGGGTGTACATGGGGTAAATGAACCCTCCCTTATGCATTTGAGAAGTGTATGGCGGCATTTGCGGCTATTGACATGTCGGGGATTGCCACAGGGAAAGCATATCTGGCGATGTCGATGTACGATGTGGCTTGTTATGTCGCGCGACTTGGCTTGTTATGTCGCGCGACTTAGTAAGACTGAACTCTGCTTTTTAATGCCTTTGGAACTGGAATGAATTGCAGACACAGGTTGGAATTGGGTGACCAAAAGAGGTCACCTACTTGGCCTCCTTGGGACAATGGCAAAGAGATATTGGTCCCTCCCTATAAGGATGGAAACGGGGTGACCTAGGAGGTCAAACAACCGATCCTACTAGGAATGTGCCAAATAAAAGGGGGTGACCAATGTGGTCATATAGTTGGACTTTTATGCAAAGTTTACGCACCATCGAGGAACGGGGAAAGAAAAGGTGACCAAAGTGGTCGGATGGCTGAACCTTTTTATGAAAGGCTACCTACGTATCCCGGAGGAATCAAGCCTTGATCGTAGTTCAAGCTTCATCTAGACAGTTAGGAACGATGTCTCGGATCCTTGAGGTTTTGACAATTAATGGAGGTTGTCACCTGAGGAAACTAAAGCTTACGTCACTATCGAGTAGATAGAGGCAGCTATAACTGGAAAACTTGAGCATACTTCTCAATCTGTGATAGAGGTAGCCAAAGTTGGATTTTTGACAATTAGGAAACTGTCGCCTGGCGTTATCTCGTTATAACGGAAGTAACGGAGGCACTTTTGGGAGAAAATGTTATCATTAGCAATTGACACGTTACTTGAGCCTAGGGGTGATTTTTTTCTTGGAAACATGGTAGGGACTGGGTCTGGATGTACATATGGAACGTGTTTGGAAATTGTTTAAGACGGATTTCAAGCAGGTGGGGTCATATCACTTGGGTGCGGACTGAACTGCTGTTGTTGCTGGGATGTTGTCAACGTGGACTAGGATTCCCTCTTGGGCTGAGACTGGGTTTAAGACTCGGGTCTCGATGAATGTTCCTTTCTCACATTCTGGCATTTGAAGTTGATAGGCTTTTATAACCAAAGACTAAAGTAGATGTCGCAGTGACCAAACCTCTCTTCTAGGGATGGATGCGACTTATCGGAGCCCCGGTCTGAAGAAGAACTTTCTGCAAAGCCCCATGAAAGATCCTTTCACTGGCAAAGCTCCGGTTGGATGAACTGAGCAGGCGAAGTCTTAGGTTTTGAAGAAGTGACTTAATGAAGCCCCAATCTGATGACCTAGCGAAAATCCCAATATGATTGGTACTGCGGAAGTGATCCTGAGGTTGATCTGACCAAAACTGAATCCATCTAGGGACCTAGTGAAGAACCCGATGTGAATCCCAAAAATGGCTAAAGAAGCCCCAGTTTAAAGGAATGCTTTGACAAAGTTTCGAGGCAGCCCTAATGCGAATTGTGGCAGAAGAGGGAAAACCTATCCTTCTCTCTCTCTTTTTTATTTTCTTTAGTCAATCAGTCAACCTTAAGAAGATGTGAAAGAAAAGATTCTCAGAAATACATACAGGGGCATATTTTTCGAAAGGTGGGAATAGATCCCGATTTTGTGTTATTCCGATGGCCTTATTCGATGTAGGCACAAAACTCGCTTTGGGTTTGACTCTTTTGGGAGAGTATAAGCGTAGAGAGGTTTGTAAAAGTGTATGGAAGCCCCTGCTGACAGAAAATTAGTGTTTAGCACTATCTTTCCTAAGATGTAGAAAGAGAAGACTTGTCAAGACATCTGAAAACTTGTTTTATTTACAATGATCACAAGATTGCTTAAAACCCTTTATTAATGTTCGGGTTATTCAACCATTAATCTCGATATGAAGAAAAACATTCTTATTAATCATGAGGAGAAGGTCAACCAGTGTCGCGGATCAAGGCTGGCTGGTGTGAAAGAAAGGTTTGTGTATAGGGAGGTCATTAATGAGACCGGGTTTTCTGGAATCTGACTGTGTCTATGAGACCAGATTTTCTGAGGTTTGACTGTGTCTATGGGAGAGGTCATTGATGAGACCGAATTCTCTGGGATATGCTTATGACCGGACCATTGCTGGTTGCCTACGTTCCCCTCGTTGTGAGGAGCTCAGGTCGCCGTAGTTCGGCCTTGGCCGGACTGTATTTGGCTTTGGGAAATGGGATTTGTGGTTCCTTTAGTGAAAAGGCTTAGGATGAGATGATGAGGCGTGGGCCTCGGGATGATTCCTTGACCAAGTCATTTTGGACGGTTGCTTCTGATTTTCATCTTTCATTGGGGGAGAAAGGATTTGCACGTGCCTAAAGGCTTATGAAATGCTTCTGGCTTTGCTTTGACCGCCCCATTGTTATCAACAACTTTCATTCTCTGAGCTTTGATTTTGCCTGTCCGTCAAGATTTTGATGGGCAGTGCTGGGTCCTTGGCCTCATTCATTTTTTTATGTGCAACCCTGTTTTTTGTCTAGACTGCCCTTTTTTGGGATTTTCAGCCTAGCTGGGTATTACTCTTTTTTGCACTGAGATTTTTTTTCTCTTTTTTTTTATGTGCAACCCTGTTTTTTGTCTAGACTGCCCTTTTTTGGGATTTTCAGCCTAGCTGGGTATTACTCTTTTTTGCACTGCATTTTTTTTTATTTTCTGAAGCACTTGAGGGCCAAGGCGAGCCCCTGCTTGAATTTTTCTTGACATCCTTGAGGTCGAAGGCAGGCTCCTAGGTCGTTGTCGATACGGGGTCAATCTTTCGAAGCTGAGTGGCCTTTTGTTGTCCGTTGAAAATGCCGCCGTCGTTGACTTGGTCAAGGTGATGGTGAGGACATGGTTTGGGAAAGTGTATGGCTTGATGAAGGCTTTTGTGAGGTAAGGAAAGTGTATGGGGAAGGCATTAGTTGACTTTCTCACACTGATTAATCAAAATGTTAATTATTTCGAGAGATTATTTGTTGAGCAATGCAAGTGATCATATAAAACAAAACCATTTCATTAAATGTAATGTAGGTGTGCAAATAATGTCTTAAGTCTAGTAAGAAAAGAAGAAGACTCTTTTATAGAAAATTAAAGATTAATTACAATGTCCGTGGAGGACTTGATTGAAAGAGAAAAGTACTAGAACCTACGAAGGTTGACTGAGAGACTATATTCTTTTCTTTTTTTTCCTTTTTTTTTTTTTTTTAAAGATAGGTAACCCCTAGCCTAGCTACTCTTCGCTGGTTGGACTGCCAGGTAACTTGAGCTTTCCTTCGTAGATCAGCCACTGAATTTCTTTCTTCAGATCCACACACTTGTCTGTCACATGACCAAAATGCTTGTGGTACTTGCAGAACTTGGTCCTGTCAACTCTACTGGGGTTTCTTGGCTTATAATTCTCGAGAGGTGTGAGAAGGCCTCGTTTCACCAAATCATCGAAAACTTTGCTCATGGGCATCCCAAAATCATCAGGCTGACGTTTCTGACCTTGCACTTCCTGAATTGACCTCTTACCATAACTTTCTGTTTTTGGCCCATGGAGGTTCTCGAGCTTCCCTTTTTCTATCAATTTCTGGATCTCATGCCTCAAATAGGTGCAATCATCAGTGTCGTGCCCAGGGTATTGATGGAAAAGACAATGCTTAGACTCATCCACCCGAACGTTGGGGTTCTTGGGCTTCCAATTCTCCAGTGGCTTTATCAGCTTTTCTTTCATCAGCTCTTCCAGAATCTTGCTTAAAGGCTTCTCCGCATTGTCAAAATGAAGGGAGCGGGGTTTTCGGGAGACATTGTTGTTCTCAAGACTTGGATTCCCATTGTCCGATTGGTTCCATTGTTGGATTTGGCTGAAGGAGGCTACGACACTCTTTCCTTTGTGAGGAACTGGTGCCAGATGCGGTTCTTTGTTTGACGTTGGTGGCATCGGGTTATGCTTGGTGGAGTCATTTCCTTGCCTAGTTCGACATCTTGGGTCAAGGGAGTATTGATACTCATCATGAGGTCAAGCTTCTCCTGCATTTGTTTCACTTGCTCCATCAATATTGCCACATGGGGGTCAACGGGGACTCTCGCAACAGGACTTTTATCAGTAGAAGGAACCACAGTAGCAAACTGACGGCTGAATTCATTAAGTCCGGTAGGTGACAGCTGGAAACTTGAATCATCCAGATTTTCTTTTGGCAACTCATGACTGCATTCAGGTGGGTATAGGGGCTTCAGAACATAGCCACATAACTCAAATTGATTATGCAAAGCCGGAGCATAAACTGGCAGGTATTGCTGGAACTGAGAGACAGGCGGGGTGAAGCCCAATCCGTTCTGAGGAGCTGAGGGCGATGGAGCCCGGATGAGCTGGGATGTTGGAAAGGACCGAGGAGAAGTGGTCCTTGACAAGGGTTCATATGTGGATGGAGGAAGGTATTGGTTATAGGCTGGGGGAGCTGAGATGGTTACTTGTGGAGTCTCATCTTCTACCATAACCAGGGAACCGTTGGGCTCGACCACTATCTGAACCCCATGACGACGGAGCGCATCGACAAGCATGGCTTGTTGTTCCTCATGAGCCTTATGGGCATTTTCCAAAGCCAGGACTAACTCTTCCTTCATAACCATCTGATTTCCTGTACCCTCACTATTTTCTGTCAAATCTGCCATTCTGACTCTCTGAGCTGACAAAACTGACGATTCTGCCGAACTATCTGAACCTAAGGCTTCCGTACTGAAAGGCCGCTGACCTAGTATTCTCGCCCACTTCTTTCTCGCTGCAGGAAAGGGACATGCAAGGTTTAGACTCGGGGATAAGGTTAGGTTTAGACTCGAAGGTAGGTAAGATTTAGACTCGGAGGTAAGTGTTTAGGCTAAAGGCTCAAGTAACATGCACTTATCGCTTAAGTTTTACTCAAAACACATTTTCTCCTAATCCTAATTGATCGAAAAAGATGAGACCTTGAAAGGTCAATATTGAAAATTGGAAGTCGGACCGAGGAGGTTACGATTAAGGATTTGACCGCGAAAGGTCGAGATAGGAAAATCTGAAATCGGATCGATGAGATCTCGATTAGGGGTTTGACCATGAAAGTTCGGGAGAGAATCGGAAATCGGACCGAGGAGGTCTCGATTAGAGATATGACCATGAAAGGTCGGGACAGGGAAAATTGGAAATCGGACCGAGGAGGTCTCGATTAGGGATATCAGAGATAGGAAAATGCAATTATGATTACATTAATTGTTCAAGTTTACTTAAAATCATGTCTTTTATTAATTCCTATTTGGTTGGAAAAGGGGGGTTTGCCCTTCTTTTTCGCAACTACTCTAGATCCTGGATCAGTGGGTTCCGTCACTACGTCTATAAGCCCCTCGTATTCCACCTGTATTTCGACCTCCCGGGGTGGAAAGCCCCGGGCGAGGGTCCTATAGGGCACGCGGATCCCACCGACCGAGAGTAAAGAACGCTCCTAACGGGTCTAGCGGGTCATAGGAACTTTCAACGCACGAGCGATGCGAATTGTGGTCAAGGCAACACCGGGAAAGTCTCATCTTTCTGCCTTGATAGAATTTTGGCAGAATTTCGCTTGAGCGAATGACGTTTTGACTTTCGGTAATGTCCGAGAAGATAATAGGCATGGGTCGGGCGGCAAAAGCCGGATGACACAGTGTCACATTGAACTTCGTTGCATACGCCGGGCGTGAGTCAGAATCGAAGTCAATGCCGGGTCAAGATCTTGCCAATTTTTCCTTGTCGGAATTTTGGCAGAGCTTCGCTTGAGCGAAAGATCTTTTGATTTGTTGGCAAAGACTCGGTCTCGACTCTTACGCATTCCGTGCGGGTCAAGGTCAAAGTCAATGTCGGAGTCAAGATCCTACCAATTTTTCCTTGTCGGAATTTTGGCAGAGTTCCGCTTGAGCGAAAATCTTGGCTTTCGTTATGAACTAAGGCTTGACCTTTACGAGGGTATGCAACTAGGCTATATGACACGGACTAGACCAAAAACCAACCAAAAAGTCACGATTTTTTTTTTTGAAACGTGTGACACGGACTGTGCATTGGTCGACACTGGCTGCCATGGGGAGGTTGGGATGATTCCGTGCGCGGCCGGGAGCATCGTAAGGCTGTCCGTGACTGCAGCTGGAACCACCCCGGATTTGAAGGACGTGCGTGCAAAGTGTACAGGATATATCAGGTGCGCGTAGTGTGCGGTCTCCTAAAAATGTTCCTTTTTGAGTTAAAACAGAGATTTTCATAAATGTGTTTTAAAGGAATGATTTTCGGGATGGGGGAGATGCAGCACGTAAGCACGTAAATTTTCTAGGAGCCCCAGTCAGTCATGGAGCTGAGTAGCCCCAAGCTGCTAGGACTGCCAGATTAACCATGATTTTTGCTGGTGGAATTGCCACTGAGGTCGTCCGGTCAGAATCCAAGGAGGATTGAGCCGTACGACTGCATGGATCAATTTTCCAGGTTCCACTCCTTTGCTATTTTTTCGGGTTGTTTCCCGTTCAAAGTATGCACAGATTCCAAGATGCAAATGATGCAATGCAAGGTAAAGAAAGCAAGCACGATTAATGAAATCGGCGACGGGAGTCTAACCCGCTCAAAGGGAAAAGCTTTCTTTTATTTTATTTTTTTCAAAATTTTTTCGAAAAGGGATACTGGTACGTGGGATTGTTAAACCACCGGTTATCCCAACTCCCACATCAGGGAGTGTACAGGAAGGTTAAGTGGTTTCCACCTATATACCGAGTATCGATTTTTGTTTTGAAAATAAAAGCTTTTCTCCTTTGGGATATTTCCCCAGCGGAGTCGCCAAACTGTGAATGTGTGCCCCAAATTTTGGTTGTATTTTGGAAATTCACGCGAGTTTGAAGACATCCGGTTTAATTTGAAAAACGGAGTTGCCACGCCATTTTGATTACCTCAAAACTTTGAAAAAAAGGTTTTATGGGTTCGCAGGTTAAGTTACCCCTTGGGAAGAACGGATCGTCGTTCACCCAAGGTGCCTTGCCGGAGCAAGTCTCCCAAGATTTCATTAATCGTGCTTGCTTGCGTGCTTTCTTGTGTGCATGTGTTTGAAAATAAAGGGGGGAATGTCCCAAGTCGTCTTCCGGACGTACAAACCATTTATTGGTTGTCGCTCGGGATTTCTTGGATTTTATGTATTCGGGATTATGATCCCGTCCTCATCTTGGACTTGTGATCATTGCATTTTTAACCTCGGGACTTGCATGATCGAGAGAATGACTCTCTTTATAGTCAAAGATGAGGTTCTTTAGAAAAGGAGGGTCCTTAGCCCATCAATCCTACACTTTAAGACGGTCGAGCTCATATAGATGCTTCATACTCATCTTAGGTGATAATCGGAGATATAGGGTTCAAGGTTGTCCCTTTCTAAAGAAATTATGAAACCTTTAATGGAAGGAACGATGTAAAGATAGGATCTTTTACACCGGTCCGTTCCAAGGTTGCTAATGGGGACATGGGGGAATGTATGTAAAAATGACATTTTAGTAAAAAGATGACATTTTGGGTTGCAAAGGATGCTTTTGATTGTAAAATGGTGCTTTTTAATTTAAAAAAATGATTTTTATGCAAAGGATGCAATTTTATGGGAAAAGTAGCATTTGAGGTACAAATGATGCACAAAGATGTTATTTTAGAAGCAAAAGATGCATTTTTATGTATGAAAATGAGTTTTTGGGTGCAAAGGATGCATCTTTAATGTGAAAGGAGATTTTGAATGCAAGGGATGCAATTTTTATGCACAAAGAATGATTTTAATGCATGAAAATGGGCTTTGGGTGCAAAGGATGCACCTTTATGTATGAAAATGGTATTTTAATGAAAAGATGTCATTTTATGTATGAAGAGACTATCTAAATTGCAGATAGACATCAGATTATAGCATGATGAGGGTTAAAATCAGATTACAGCTTGAGAATATGAAGTTTCTGCAAACTGGCCATGTTTGTCGCGTGACATAGGCTGCCTATGTCGCGTGACATAACTAGCCACTTTGCGAGACCTTTCAACTGGGATTTGCAGAGGTATCAAGGCACCAATATGGCCAAGTTACTTCACAAACGGATCTCGAGAGAGCAAGTATTTCCAAGAATGAACACTTCCAAGAGGGTGTGGATATGAGGGATCCACACTCATCTCGAGTGTTCATGCAAAACCAAGTCAAGCCGAGCTATTTCATGAAATGATTATGCAATCGTGTATGAATCTAAGCAATATAACACTAAAGCATGCAACTTTAATCAGAATACAACATTATCAATGCACTTAGCGTAGAGATTTCACATTCAAAGGAAATAAAGAGAGGAAAAGGGGTAGAAAATCGTTACCCTTGAAGACCACGACTCCCTATATCAAGTTAGATATAGGAGCCTTCAAACAGCAACTTCCGGGGACTGAGCTCAAGCCTTGGATCTATGAGAACCCTTGGTTCTTGATGTGTGTGGGACGTGTGTGTGTGTGTGTATTGGTTGAATGGTGGGTGATTTGGAGGGTTAGTGTGTGTTTTAGGGGGTATGTGAGGAGAGGGGATGCTTCTGGGCGTATTCCCTATAGAGGGGGACTGAGGGGTGAAGGAGAGGTGCCCCAAAATGAGAGGTGAAGGCCTCTATTTATAGGCTGCCTGCATGGGCTTATTATGTCGCATGACATAACAAGACATAACCGTTTTCCTTCTAGAAACATGCAAGGTGGCAAGCTTCTAGAACTCTCCCTGGCTGGTTATGTCGCACGACATAAGTAGCCACATCCAGTTAATTCTAGAAACATGCAAGGTGGCAGTTTTCTAGAAGGATTCCTTGAATTAAGAAAAACGTGTTTCTTAATTGATAAGCATTCCTTTCAGCCTTTAATTAATTTGGAACAGTTCCGGAATGTTTCCGGAACTGTAGGAAAGTCCATGGAATTACCGGAAAATTTACCGGAATTGCCGGGAAACTTAATCGGAAGGCATGAGCCAGATTTGGGTACTTACACGTAGGCGGTTGGTGATCCCTACTCCGGAGGAGACGAGGCCTCGGTACAGAGTGGACCCCAATGCTATGGTGAGTGCTTTGATTTGATTTCCTGCATTTGATAGTATCATTCTGCAAATGTTGCATCTGTACTGTCTGTTTATCTTTTGACGACTTTCCTGGTTTGCAGGTGTCTGGGCGTACGTACAACCAGGCCGTGAGACAGTTGGACGGGTGGGCCAACTACGCCAGGAGACTCGTGGAGTTCCTGCGGTGTAATTCCCGAAGGAGTGCGGCTGTGCATGAGCCGAGGCCATCTAGGCCATCTGCAGCGAGAGGTTCGTCTGCCTCTACGGCTGGTGGGGGAGACTTTATGCAGGGATTTGGCCAGTTCTCTGGCGGGACGGCGGGGTTCGGAGCTCATCACTCTTCGTACTCGGGGCACGAACAGGGAGAGTCCTCGAGGGCACAGGCGCAGAGGCGGCCTTTCTCGTATTCCCGCCTGGAGGAATTTGGAGAGTACCTATCCTCGGTGGACCCGGCTACTGCGGGGCAGTACATCGAGTGCTCGGATGACGAGCTGGACTCTGAGTAGTCCTCATTTGCTTTATTTTTAGACAAAATGTGTGTATTGTCCAAACGATTTGACTTGTACTTAAAAAGGCGCCCTTGAGGCCGAACCTGTATTTTGCCCATTTATTTAGTGATTACCTTCTTTTATTTTCGGCAAATAAGCAAGTAGGTTGATCAAAAATAAATAAAAATGAAACATGCACAAAAATTCGAACTGGTCAAAATTTATGTCTATATGCACTGTTATTTAATTAATTGCACTGTTGCACGAGCCCGAGGCGGAAGTGGTGTTGGTAATGGTTGATTGAAACCATGGGTGCACGCAGTTTCAAGGAGGCTTGAACAGGGCATGGTTTGGAAATGTTTCCAAATTGAAAGCAGCTGGCTGCAGAGTTGACCCAGTCAACTTGAAAAACAGTCCGGCCGGACTAAGACTCAATTTCCAGAATCTTTTAAATTGCAGTTCAGCTTTTGCAATTGTAAAAAACTGCACGTTTGCTTCGATCAATCAACTGATGAGAAGTTAGTGTCTCTGCTTGGTATCTCGGCTGAAGAAGCATACGGGATGCTAATACTGAACACAGATTATGTAGACATTTCGGGGCTGCCCGATAAATTTGCCGGTGTCGAGGGGAGCGTTTTTGCATGGGACGCGTTTGCTCTGTGCGCGATTGCTACTTTGTTCACATTCACGTCCCTAGGTATGTGCCATCACGGTTGTCTTGGACCTCGGTGAGGCGGTGCTCGAATGGGGGAGACATCGTGCCTTTGGTTCCGGGCAAGACGTTCGGACATAGGTCGGATGGCGACCAGACGGCCGATACATGTGGGGAGGAGTCCCGCTATGCTCACTATGTGGTTGAGGGAGAGATTGCGGATGATGCCCGAGGTGCCGGTGTCTTGTGACGCTTGGTCCTTTCTCGACGTCCTCGGTGATAGGGGCGATAAGGGTGGCGGAGCTCTGGATGGCCAGACTCCGCACGCATCACTTGCGATGGTGGGTTCCTCATTGGAAGCTACAGACTTGTCGGACCGCTCAGGAGGGCCTTTTAGTTGTCAGAGTACCAGGGTTGTCCCAGACTGCTTTCTATATTCCATCCTTGGTGCTGCGACAGTACGGGCTGGAGCAAGTGCCATTGACGGGTTTGGATCATGCTGCTACCTTCGAGGCGGGATCTCTGTTGATGGAAGATCCTTCGACGCTATTGCTTCTCACGCGGTTGTGGCAATACATGTCCTTTCCTGCCAGGGTTCTCTTTCACCGGAGAGGGGGCACTGTTCTGTCTACGCAGTATCTGAACTGGTATGAAGAGTGTATGGTGGAGACACAGATGGCCATTTTGTGGAGATGGAGGGAGCTGTTGGGTGTTGATTACCTTGATGACTCGACTTTGAGGAGGGCCAAAGCGGAGGCTAACCCTCAGAATCATACTGGGGATGACATGGCTGACTATGAGGCCAATGCTAGTCGGGAGGCCGATTAAAGGACGGTCATGATGGCTCGAAGAGAGGCGGCTCAAGATAGAGCCAGGGAAAGGGCTGCGTTGGTAGCTGCCGATTTGACGGAGGCGTCGGGAAGGGTCCCTGAGCCGGGTAGAAGGACTACGGGAATATTCCCTGTGAAGGTGAAGAATACTCGCCGCGGAAAAGGGAATGGGAAGAAGGATGAAGGACCAAGTACGGGAAACTAGGTTGACCTTGCTGTCCGGAGTATCCACCCACTGTCATTGCAGACACATTAATTGATTAATGTTTTATTGTATTTTTGCTAGCGTGTAGCGAGTCAAGAGTTGACCGTGCTTGAACTCATCAAAGATTGTTTTAACCGTTATGAATTTGTAGGTTAATTGAAAAGAGTTTTTCGAAACACAAGCAATTGATGCTTATTTTTTTGTTTTTGAGACCGAACCAATGATGGCCGCCTACGTTCCTTTTTACAATTGGAATACACCGTAGTTCGACACTTTAGGTGATATTTGAGAAAAACAAAGACAAAAGAAGTGCGACCCTTTTTTACCCTCGGATCATTATCTGGGAATGTATCCAGTTGGGTATTACTCTTTTAGCACTTTAAATTTTAGGGGGTAGTGTGTGGGGAAGGAGAGTTAACTTGTGCATCTGGTCTCGAGCAAAGTGTCTCCGGAGCTTGCTTCCATATCAGCGGGGTGGCGAGAGGGCTTATCATGTCCAAATTATAACTTCGTGGCTCCTCAGAAAAGATTCTTTGTCCACTTGAGACGGTGTGCTCCAGGTAGGCTCCAGCTTTCCAGGATTTGGCCTAAAGAAGCGTCATGAAGGCTTTTCCTTTAGCACCAGGTCGCCTTCTCTTATGTCTTTGGATCTTAGACTTTCTTATCAAATGCTCGCCTACTTTGGATTAGCAAGATCTGCTCCCTGGCTTTGGTGCTGCACTGGTCGAGTGAAGCAACTTTGACCATGACGCTCTGTACATTCAGCCATTTGATCCAGTTGTTACCAGAGAGACTGGGAGGGATGGAATTTCCAATTAACACATGGTGAGTGCTATACTTGCCATTTCGTATGTAAGTCAGTTTAAGGATCTCCTTTTAAACTGTGGCGGTTCTGATTGATGTTCTGTATCCAAAGGGCTAGATATGTACTTCCAAAGCCATCCCGACCTGTTCGTGACAGTCACCTTCTGATTCATGTGAGAGTCTTGTTTGCTGCCTCTCCTGCGCCATTAGTCTGTCAATCTGTCAGGAGAAAGACTTCTGGCATGCGTTTCCCTATTCAGATTATAATGTACTCCCTATACTCCCACTCATAATCGTTCATTATTCCTGTTTATGCAAAAAATTAAGGAAAAATAATAATATAAATGTTGTGAGTGTAAAAGTAGAATATGAGAGAGAATAGATGGAGGAAATTGAGTGAATTTATAATGGTATATAGATTGTTAAAATAAGTGTAGAAAAGGTCAATGATAAAAGAATAGTAAAGAGTTCTTTATAATTTTAAAAACTATAGATTTATAATGACAAAATAAAAAGTATGATTTTATAGCGGACAAAGGAATATTTTGAATCTCCTATTTGGTAGTGGTTCTTGCTTTTTGAAATCTTCCTCTTCAATTTTTAGCTACTATATAGTACTAAAAGTAGTTTGCTATCATTATCTTCAACACCTGACACAACTTTTGAGTCCACCAATTCTTAAGGTGCAATTGCATATCATGCAATTCTGGTAACGTGACCCTTTTATTAAATTTTTAAAAACAAAAGAAAATGACACCCCATCATTTCTTAATAATAAATGAGGCATTTACAAAAAATTATTTTAAAAAGATGGAAATTACAAAAAAAACATGTAAAATGGAAAATTATATAAAAAAAAAAATTACAAAAAAAAAATAATAAAAAAAATTCTTGGAAAATAATTTTTTTTGGATTTTTTTTATCAGTTTTGGTCAACAACTGATAATTTTAGTTATTAGTTGTTTAAACAACTGATAATTCAGTTATCAGTTGTTTAAACAACAGATAACAGAAATTATCAGTTGTTGAAGAGTAATTTGTGCTTCAAACAACTGATAATTTCAGTTATCAGTTGTTTAAACAACTGATAATTTCAGTTATCAGTTGGTCAACAACTCATAATTTAAGTTATCAGTTTTAGTCAACAACTGATAAAAAAAATTCAAAATTTTTTTTTCCAAAAAATTAAAAATAAATAAATTTTTTTTGTAAAAAAAAGTATTTTTTTGTAATTTTCCATCTTACATATTTTTTTTTTTGTAAATACCATCTTTTTGAGTGAGTTTTTTTGTAATAAACCCATAATAAATATCACAGTTGACACTTATCGAAATATACCAATTCTACTAATGCATCGAAATATACCAATTTAGCATTTATTTTGGGATAACTAAACCAGAAATGAAAGTATAATTCTTATTTATGAAATGAGTGATAAATAAAAATGTGGATACAAGGAGTAATATTTATTTGTTCTTTTAGTTTAACATAATTTATATTGAGGCATTTACAAAAAACTACTTTAGAAAGATGAAAATTACAAAAAAAAAAAAAACACATAAGTACGAAATTACAAATTTATTTTTATTTTTTTGTTTTTTTTTTATCCGTTTTGGTCAAACAACTGATAATTTTAATTATCAGTTGTTCAAACAACTGATAATTTCAGTTATCACTTGTTTACAACTGATAACTGAAATTATCAGTTGCTTGAAGCACAAATTACTCTTCAAACAACCGATAACTGAAATTATCACTTGTTTGAACATCTGATAACTGAAATTATCAGTTGTTTGACCAAAACTGATAAAAAAAAAAAACAAAAATTTTTTTTTTTTTATAAAAAAAGAAAAAAAAATAGTTTTTTGTAATTTTCCATCTTACATGTTTTTTTTGTAAATGCCATCTTTTTTTTTTAGTGAGTTTTTTTTGTAATAAACCCATTTATAGAGGATTTAATTCTAAATATCTTAAAAGTATAAATAATTATATACTCCCTCCGTCCCATTACAAAGAGGAAATTTACTGTTCACGCGTAGATTAAGGAAAAAAATAATGATATAAATGTTGTTAGTGTAAAAGTAAAATAGGAGAGAGAATGAGTGGAGAGAATAGTAAATTATAATGGTGTTGTGAGTATTAAAATAATGATAGGAGAGAGAATGAGTGGAGGGAATAGTGAATTTGTGGTTTGTAATGGGACGCCCAAAAAGGAATATTTGTGGTTTGTAATGGGACGGAGGGAGTATATAGCAAATGTTGACATTATTTATTCCTAAAAACATTTGGCCACTAACAAAGTGGTAATCAAATGCACCACTGGCAAGGCATATAGTATATAAAAACTCCATAAAATATTTACTTTTTGGATCATGAAGATCATAAGTCCATATATATCTTCCAAGATTCAGGTTTGTAATTATTGTTGATCATTATTCTACCTTCATATACACAAACTTTATGTACATGTTGGTTAATTTATGGGTAAATAATAATTGCATGCTCTAAGATTTGGGATTTCTACTAAGTGGTTTGCTATCTTAAATTTAATAAAAGATAAATTATAAAATAGAGTCTAACATGTACGGGGTGGTACATACTAGTTTGAAGTTTAACGTCCAAAATTTAGCAAAATAGAGCTTGACTTGTCAATTTGTTTGCAAAATAATTTTTTTTTTTTTACGAATTTCGTTAGAAAAATTAGTTAAGGCAAATGTGACTTGCACGTAATTTACTAAAAGGAACAGTTTGAAATGGGTATTAGTTCTTAAGGGTTAAGGGGTTAATTGCAAATACTTAAATTTAAAGTTGAAAAATATTTTTTTTAAAACTTTAAAATAATGAAAATTAAAAAAAAATAATATATTAAAATTTTGATTTTAATTATTTTTTTAAAAAGTAAATAAATCCTTTCCTTTCAAAAATTAAAATAAATAAATATTTTATTAATAAAATTCTCAAAACTAAATGACAAGTAATTATATTTTTATAATAATTTACTATATTAATCATTAACTATTAACTATTTTATTAACAAATTAACTATTAACTATTACTTATCCATTATTTTTTTTAGAATAGTCATCCTTTTTTACAAATACTTATTTTTCAAATCGAATAATTTTTCTAAGCTACATTTAAACTAAATATCCCATGTAGCTAAAATCGCCACCTCCGACCTGCCACCACCCCCAACCTCCATCTCCGTCGGTGGCGAAGCCACTTGAAGCCTATGCTATGGGGTCATCCGAGCCCCTTGATTTATTTTGGAGTTATGTCATTTCACCACCTTCAAGTTTAGGATTATACTTCCTTCGTCTCACTTCAATTGATCCACTTTTCTTTTTGGAATGTCCCATCTCAATTGAGTCATTCCATAAATGGAAAGAAGTGAACAGTGTTTCGGACATTTATACCCTCATAATGTTTATATATTTACAAAAAAATCATTAATTATACCCTTATAAGTTTAACATATTTACAAAAATACCAATCATTAACATACTATTCCTCCCACTCATTCACTCTCTCTCCTATTAAATATTTTTAACTTTTACATTCTCTCTTCTATTCCCTACCACACATTTAACTTTTACATTCTCTCTCCTCTAATTTCTACCCACTTTATTCATTTTTCTTAAGAATCGTGAAATTTTCCCATCGACCAATTGAGATGGGACAAAGTGTAGTAACATTTTTACCACTAAAAATAAGTACATCCTGCATATTTGACCCCCTTAAATAAATTCGGGAAACAATTAACACTGTACCATAATTTTGACCACTCCGCTCCTAATTGCACCCAAAAGCTAGTGGCATCCTCCACTCCTAATTGCACCCAAAAGCTACAAACTTCCAAATACCCTCATCCATTAGGGTTTCAACAAAAAATCAAATCCATCAATCTTAATGAATTTGCAGCAACTGAATAGCCATTAAATGAATTGAAACTCTACCTATCTTTCGAAGTTGGCTCAGTACATAATCAATTTCGGGTTTGAGCGTCCTCAAAATGTAGCCGGATACACCAATTTACCCAACTACCCCTAGATCATGTAGAGAGGGAGAAGAAGCAGATTGGTAGTGAGCGAAAGAGGCGGCAGCGGCAGATTGAATGCGTGGGATGGAGCATACAAAGCTTGGTCTGTAAATGATTCGATGGTTCATAAAACTGGTGTTTCGAGTTATACCCTTAGACATGGTTATGTAATGTATTTTTAAACTATGGTGGACAGTGATCATTGCACACTTTATTCCACTCACCGGCAATGGGAAATTTCCGCCGATGGGGTGAGAAAAAGGGTGGACACCGGCGGCCGAAGAAGATGGAGAATGGGGTTGGGGACGATGAACTAGGGTGGATTATTTTGAGGGAAAGATCCTCCCCTTCATTAATAAAAGTTTCATTTAACCCGTTAACAACTAATATCCATTTCTAATTGATTCATTTCGTCAATCACGAGCATGTTACATGTGACTTAACTTAACTGATTTTTCTTACAAAATCTGTCAAAAAAAACCCTATTTTGCAAAGAAAGTGACAATTCAGGCCCTATTTCACTAAATTTTTGATGTCAGGCTTCAAACTGGTATCATTCATTCAGTGGATGTTAAACTTTATTTTGTAATTTATTCTTTAATAAATAAGGGTCTGAAATTATATAAAATAACGAATTAAGAGTTTTTTATTAAAAAAAATATTAGAACAGTCAGTCTATATATATATAAAGGTTGAAGTGCATAGAGCACTTCAATAGGTCATTTTCCCTCCAAAACATGGATGGTTCTAGAATATTTATTTTGTTTTTTATCAACTAATCAATAAAACAATTAATTCTCTTTAAATTAACATATTATCCTATTCTCTCTCCTATTAATTAAATGCAAATGAAGTATTACTTTTTTCTCTTACTCTTAGTCACTAACCTAAACTCCTTTTTTCACAAATTCATAAATAGTATTGCTTTGCAAACTCTTAATTTTGCAAGTAAAAAATAAAATATAAAAAAACAATAGTAAAAATACATTTAGAAATACATGGAATCCTTTCATTTAATAAATGATATTTTTGAAATGTGGATAATAATAATAATAGTCTTTTTTTAAAAAGACTTATGGAAACTCCAAAATTCAACAATTATTTTGGATATTGAATCCTTTCATTTAATAAAATGTTATTTTGGACTTAATATAAATTTTAAAATTCTATCTTGGATACAAATTGTACAATATTAGTTTTTGAGAAATAAAAATAAAAAATATATGTTATTCTTAAAATAATATAAAAATAATTAAATTTTTACAACCTTTTGGTTAAAGTTCAATCAAATAATTATATCTCTTTTGATGTATAATTTTGAATTATTTGTAAGGACAAAGAAAATATATGTTTGAGCAAACACGTATGTGTAACTAATTAAGTTTTTTTTTTTCAAATGGTTATTGATTATGTATAACAATGAATTTTGTTTTTTTTTCATTTTTTCTTAAATTAAGAGTGTTTTTAAAATGAAAATAGTTAATTATTATGTTTATAAATTTGTAATATTATTAAATTAATGTGATATATTTTTGTTCAAATTTTTGGTCTCAAAATTATATTTTCTTAAATTCTTCTTTGTTTTTATAAATATTTTTTATTTTTCTTCATTAATTTCTTCGAACTAACTGGTTTTTTAGCTAATAGTTATAACTTAGATTTTTTTTATAAAAAATAGGCTTAAAATCTTATTTAGCCACTTTTTTGACACAAATTTTTAGTTTATTAATGATAATTTTTTTATTCATCAAAATTCCAAAAAAATAATAAATAAAAAACTGATATTTTATTGTTTTAATGAACCATCTTCTTGAAGAGTGATATATAGTTAAGTTTCAATGAGTGTTATTTAAATGAACTTTCACAAATAAAAAAAAATGGTAAATAAAAAGAATAAGAAAGGATTTTCAAAAATTGAGATAATTATTTTGCATTAAAAAATTTAGGTGACCTTTTTGGGGTTATAAATTGGATATTTATTGCTAAAACAATAAATAAATGGTTTCTTAACAATTTCAAAATAGTTTTCTAAAAAAATCTATTTTATATGGGGTTTCAAAATAAAAACTTAAGATAATTTTAAAAAAGAAAACTATTATATAATATTGGTTAGATAATACGAAGTATGACTTTATAAAATTATATTAAAAAAGATTATTTTTTAAAAGATGCAAATTAATGAAAAAATAGAGTTATTGATAATATTAATTACTTAGAAATGAGATAATTATTTTTATTTTATGATAGTCATGCAAATCAAATGAGATAGTTATAGTAGCTATATGATTTAGTTTATGATATTTATCAAAGTTTATTGGTCGTGCGTTTAACGCACGGGTGGTTGACTAGTTATAATCAAATTGTTTAACTTTGAATTAGTATTAGCTTAAAAGGGATCAAATGCAAAATTTTATAATAAAAGGTAAAAATTTAAATTTATTCCCAACCAACCTCTCTTATCCTTATCATCACTCCATCTCCCCCACTCCCAAACGTCAGTATAACGCCTCCTCCCGTCCGACTCCACCTCCCTTTCATCGCCCCCCTGAATTTCTCACCCTTTCGACTTTCTCTTATGCCTCTTATTCATTCCATGGTTCAATCTCATTCGTGTACAAGATCGTTCCTTCTTTAGGACGTAATGTTAGCCTAAGAGATGTCGGAGGAATCTCTCTAAGGTGGCGCTTGATTTTTTAAGTGTTAAATCATGAAATCTGATTGACATTTAAATTTGGCTGAATAAATAAGAGTTATCGTCTGAATACTAGTTTCTAAATTACCTAGTTGTTGTTTGAATATTCATTAAACTTTAATTTTCCATTCTGTCATCAGTAAATAAAGGTTGGAAAATCATGAATCAAACCAAAGAGCTAATTATTTAAATGCATCTATGTACCGTACCCACCATGTACCTTCATGTACTTGA
This sequence comes from Adenophora triphylla var. japonica, assembly GCA_022495995.1. Taxonomy (NCBI): domain Eukaryota; kingdom Viridiplantae; phylum Streptophyta; class Magnoliopsida; order Asterales; family Campanulaceae; genus Adenophora; species Adenophora triphylla. Next base: position 104,310 of record JAFEMH010006192.1, on the reverse strand, counting down.
ATTTATACTCAATCTCTAACAATCAATCTCACACGTCTTTACCCCAAATATTCAAACTTATTTTACAGAAATAAACCAACCATTGGCTCAAATAAAGCAAGAAAATTATAGCTCAGCAACCACTAAGGCTCACGGGCCATAAAATAAACACTTCTTTTCAAACCGGCCCAAGATAGAAACGCGTGTACCCCTCCGATTCACAGATTTTTGCTCATTTCTGCCTTTGATTTTTTAAAATTGACCGCTCAGATTTTTTTAAACATTTTTTTTTCAAAATATATACTCCCTCCATTCCGAATTAAGCTTCACCATTTTGATGAAGCACGCAAATTAAGAAAGTAATATATATATATATTAAAAAATAATGGGAGTGAGAGAAGGGTTGTGAGAGGGAAGAAGTGAGTTGATATGACAAGTGTGGTCCATAATTTAAATATGTGTGAGAGAGAAAAGTTAGTGAATATAATAGAATATTAATAAAACTTTTTCATTTTAGAAAAGATGAAACTTGTAACAAAACAACCTTTTGAGTAATTGATGAAGCTTATTGGGACGGAGGGAGTAAACCTCTTCAAATCACAACCTTCAAATATGCTTCCATCAATTTGAACTATCCAAATTAGTTGCCAATTTGAACTATCCAAATTCGTTGCCACAATATAGGGGTCAAAATGAGAAAAAAAAATTATATCAATGTACATTTAAAACTTTTACGAATACTAAAATGACATTTAAAAAAAATTAAGGGGGCTGTATGAGTATGACACAACCTCTAAATTACAGATTGGATAGATTTTACCGTCAACCCCTAAAATTTTGATAAATATCTCTTCTTAGCTTGAATTTTGATTTTGTCTCATTGCCCCTTTCTTTTTAGTTTATGTAAATAATATAATTACTGAACATACCAAAAGTGTTGAGCTGGGCCAAGCGAGTAAAGCCCAACCCTCGATCAATTATTACCACCACATTCTCAGTGGGCTAGGTCCAATTACTGCACGGCTCAAGGCCCATCAATAGGATCAGTCGACTTAAGCTCATTGTCCGACCCATGAGGTCCCGACCTAGCTTGGTCCGACTCTACGATCCAGGTTCTACTTCGGCTACGATCCAGCTCTACCCATCAGTCAGGTCGACCTATTCCCAACAGGCGACCTCGACCCAACAAGCAAGCGTCGACCTAATGAGTCCAGGCGTACGATCAGCTCCTTCCATAACTGACTCCCTACAAATTCGGAGCCACACGTGGACACGATCTGCCGGCAATTAACCGTCCCATTAATTACGGGATTAATGCAGTCATGCCGAAAATAACCGTCCTCATCAAAGCAACTATAAATACATAACCACTACAACGGTTTTGAGGTAACTGCAATTTTGTCATTTGAATATCACTGTTCAATTACATTATTTGCTCTCCTAAAATACATACTTACTCTCACGCCCGAGGGTCTAAGCCGGAGACAAATTCGGCTAGTTGTGGGTTCTGATTTCAGGTCAAGGAGTCAAGTGATTGGTCCTGCCACGTAGACGAAGATTGATAAGCACATTTCCTGCGGCATCAATTACCTTACCAGTTACCACTAAATTTTTAAGGGACTAATTTTGTATTTTTAAACTTTGCATTGAGAAATCTTAAGTAAAATATTATTATTTACATAAGTTGGCATAAAGTAATAATGAAATAAAATTAAACTTTCAGGGAGTCAGAGACATTTGCTCAAATTTCAGGGGGTGGTATTGGAATTAACCATTAATAACATGCTCTTTACTTTCTTGTCATTCACGCAAACACGTCACCTGTTCCTCATGGCCAAACAAACAATTTTCATTTTTCTGTACGCTTTTCCTTCCCCACATAAACCGTTACTTTCACCTACAACAACACAAAATCCACGTCACCCTTTCTTTTCCCAAATTTTCCCGCACCCAAATTTACTTCTGAGAATCCCTAACGTGCGCCGCTTTGTACACTGCGCCCCCTCCCAACCGGGGTATATAAAGAGCCCCCATCTTTCCCAATATCTTGCACCGAATTGTCGTGAAATTCACGCGCCTTTAGGATACAGGCATCCCCTCCCTTCTACTTTCCCACTAAATTCATGGCCTGAATAATCAACACCGAGGGCAGGGCCGTTCCCCTTCCCCATTTTCCCAGAATCCTTATCGTGCGCTGTTGTGTACACTAGTTGTGTTGCTGTTCAATTGGGGATTTCACATTCGATAAAAATGGTCGTGTCGGTGTTTCTAGCGCTGTTTCTACCGTGCGCCGGTATGAGCGCGGTGTTTCTTGTCTACATATGCTTACTATGGTACGCCGCCAGCAACAGTCAGAATCCGCCGGAATTCGATTCGACGGGAAAACCCAAATCGGGAAATGGTCTTTCCGTGTCGGAGCTCGAGAAACTGCCGAAAACCACCGGGAAGGATTTAGTTATGGGGAATGAATGTGCGGTGTGCTTGGATGAAATCGAAGACGATCAGCCTGCTCGGATTGTACCCGGTTGCAATCATGGGTTCCATCTACAATGCGCCGATACTTGGCTCGCTAAAAACCCGGTTTGTCCGATTTGTCGGGCTAAACTCGGGCCGGAACTATTCGCGCCCTCTGAAAGCAATCCATGCTGATCAAATATTATGGTTTTTTTTTTTTTTTTAATCTTTTCTTTAATTTCTTATTTTCTCATTTCTTTTCTTCTTCTGATGAATCAATTGTAACAAAATTTTGGTAGGTAGATGAAATTTGATGGTTTTTAGTGTAGGAATTCTTCTTAGATTTGTCATATTTTCTCCGTCCCATAACAATTAGTATATCATTAATTTTAATAAAAATATGAGGTTTTATCTCAAAATTAATTAGCAAGGAGTGAAATAGTCTTGAATACTTGTATACTGAAAACTTGACTAGATAATTTTCGTGTTATGAAATACTCCCTCCGTCCCACAATACTTGACACACATTTCTATTTTGGGCGTCCCACTGATAAGTCACACTTCCTAAAATGGCAAAGAATCTTTACTATTCCCTCCACTCATTCTTTCTCCTACATTATTTTAATACTCACAACACCATTATAATTTACTATTCTCTCCACTCATTCTTTCTCCTACTTAACTATCTACACTCACAACACATCAACCTTTTTACTTTTTCCTTAATTCCCGTGCGGAACAGTAACTGTGTCAAGTATTACGGGACGGAGGGAGTAATTGTTTCACGTACTCTCACGCGTAGCCAAATTTGATATATGCGTGATTATGTATTTGATTTTCATGGGCTAAATTTTAATCTTGCACGTATAAATTAAGGGTTTGATCCAATATCGTGGTAAAGTCTAATTCTCATAATTTTGAATAATTTTCATGGCAACTTTGCTATTAACGAGTTTTATTGAACAAACAATTTGTCTAGAATGTTCTTATGATTTTATTTTATTTTATTTTATTTCAAATAATATTAGTAGTTGAAATCATTATGGTTGGTTTAAATATTGCTGGTGCTGTTAGCTGGCAATGCTATAGGAAGAAAAAGAAGTAATTAGTTGATCAAACTTGACACTCAATCTACGTTACATCTACTCCCTCCTTCCCATTCAAAAAAAAAATAAAAAAATTTATTTTAAATATTTCACTTAAAAAGGCACACATTCAAAATGAAAATCTTTAAACACTTCATTATTCATGGGATTCACTCGTCATATTCACAATAATTATTCAATTACTATTTTCTACCCCATTTTCTTTCTCCTATATCACTTTTATACTCACAACACTTAAATTACTATACACTTTTTTTAATTTTTGTAAAATATCAACTTTGTACTTTTCGAATGATACTATATGCTTTTCTTAATTTTTGTGTAATATCAACTTTGTGCCTTTCGATTGGGACGGGAGAGTATTTTGTTAATTTTCCTATTTCTTCTATGCTTTATGGTTAAGAGTTGATGTCAAGATGTGTTTTGACACTTTTGTAGGGCCCACAAACATTATTCGAAATTAATCAATTTCAACCAATTATTTATAGTCATCTTGGCCGTAAGAGAATAGTTGACAAATAGAGATTTTAGACCGTTCTAAATACACCATTATAAAAATTATTAATAATAATTTTTAAATGTTTGCTTTTATAATTAAATTAAGCTAAAATTACTGTTCAAACTAGCTTCACATTAATGATAAAAAAAAATTAGAAAGATAATTTTAGGACAGAGGGGGTAGTTACTATTGAATGTACCATAAATATTTTACTCGTTTTGTCTTTTAATTTTTCAAATTTTTATTTCATTCATGTATTTTATGGAGAATTTACTGAATCATCTATCATCAAGCGACAAATTTTAATGCATACTCACTTGTGATGAAATTATTAAAAAAAAAAATGTAATAATTATACAGAAAATGTTTTTGTTTTTTGAAAGCAAATGAAATGGTTAAATATTAACTTACATAAATTATACTAAAAATTAAATAGTTATTTTGGAACAAAGAAAATATTAGGAAGAAGGGAATAACATAGTTAGTTTTTTTTTTTTCGTTTAATACGCGTATATTACACGTACGTACCAATAATTGAAAAAAACTTCTGTTTTTCGTACATCAACCAAACTTAAATAAAAATATTCACATTTTTGAGTCAAACCGTATAATACACGTAAAAAAACGTTAAAACTATTATACTTCACATATTAAACTCCATCTTATAAAAATTTTATAATAATTTTATGAATATTTATACTTGACCATTTGTTGAATGTTTGACTGACAGACTCAATTAACTTATGTTAAATTAATATTTTACAACCATACAAAAAATGAATGAGGTAGACTAGTAATGAATGTAAGCGTGATAAAAATTTATTTATTTTTTTTATAAATGTCATTTTAAATATTTATAATGAACATTTTAAAAGTTAAATATGTCGTTGAACATTCATATTAGCATATTAAGCTCATAAAAAAATAGCACTCCATTATTTTTAACATTAACACTGACAATTTATAAATGACTAGTACATATGCCCGTGTCCAAGGACACGGGTGTGTTCTTCTTTTTTTTTCAAATTAATTTTTTTTTTAATTTAAAAAAAAAAATCAGTTACTTAATTAATTTAAGTAAACCCTCTTAAAGCCCACTCTTAGCCCAAATCCAAAATCTTAGCCCAAACTCAAAGTCTTAGCACAAATTAAGGGCAAAATAGGAAACAAACTAAATAGTGAGGGCAAAATAGGAAAAAACCCCTCCGAAACTGTTCATAGAACTGTTCACGGAGGGGTTTAATTTATACTATAGATACTCCCTTCGTCCCGCTCGAAAGGGCACAAATTTCCTTTTTGGGCGTCCCATTTAAAAGGGCACAACCCCAAAAAGGAAAGTTTTTATTATTTTTATACTCTTCCTACCCCACTCATTCTCTCTCCTATTTTGCTTTTACACTCACAACATTTTCTCTCCTAACTATTCTTCCCACTCATTCTCTCTCCTATTTAATTTTTCATACTCACAACATTTAACTTTTTTCTCTTTCTTACATCACTTTCCTTATTCATTTCTTAATTTCCGTGCTAGGAGGCAAAATTGCCCTTTCGGGCGGGACGGAGGGAGTATACATTTCTTTTTTCTCCGCAAAACCTCATTTATACTAAGTGATTAAGAAAATATGGCTTGCTAAAAAAAAAAGCTGATTTATTATACATAGTAAGGCCATCTACAACTCTACAACTGTTGTTTCAAGACCCTAATTTTTTCAACACCCTTTAAAACACGACACATCAGTTTCTCTCTTCTCCACCTAATTATTCAACACCACATTCAATTTTTAACCCCTACAATGGTTTCAACACCCTTATTTTTTCAACATCCTTCCACCTAATAATAATTATTATTAATTAAAAAAATTATTATTAATGATAATAATAATAATTGTTATTATTATCGTTTATAATTAAAAAATAATTCATACTTATTTTATTTTATTTTTTATTCCTTATTTTACAATATAATTGAGAAATTTATATTGAAAAAAAGTGTTTTTTTTTCTGTGTCCAAATCAAATGAAACAAGACTCCATTTATAGAGAAATTTTTTTATGAATTTTGGTGTAAAAAATTATTTTTATTTTATTTTTTATATAGGATAATTGTCTTTAAAAAATTTGGATGAAATTTGAAAACAAGCAGCCCAATCCTATGGCAACACGTGGCAAAAGGGGGGGGGGGGCAATTATTTTTTCGACCCTTGTTGAATTTTTTCAACAAAGTGTAAAGTTTTAAGCGGTTAAAAAATTCTTCAACAAGTCATTACAAGAATTTAACAGTTGATTTTTTATTTTTTTTTTCAACTGGCCATTGTAAGTGGTCTAAGACCAATACCACTAAATGTACGTCGAATACACGCGTCAAGCATGAGAGTGGGGTTGGATTTACAGCATGTAATTGATGGTAAAAGACAAAGGTGTTGGGGGAATAGCTGGCATAAAATAGTGGCATACGCTGTATAAAATTAATGAATCACTAACTTGGTATAAATTCTATGTTAACTGTAATAATTATTAAAATTACAGCTAGTAGTGAATTGCTGATTGGGTAATAATATTGCATCATTGACTTAATTCAATGCTTTTTTTTTATTACCAATGTTGATTTTTTTTTTTTGATTTTTTTTAAAAAACAATAGGCTAATGATTTTCATGTTGACTTAATTCAAATTATATTACTTCTTTCGGTTCAGGTTCAAAGTATATACTCTCTCCGTTCCACGTGAATGTAAATCAATTTTTTGGGTGTGAAAATTAAGAAAAAGTGATGTAAGAAAGAGAAAAAGTTAAATGTTGTGAGTATGAAAAATTAAATAGGAAAGAGAATGAGTGGGAGAAATAGTGAAAAGAAAGAATGTTGTGAGTGTAAAAGTGAAATATTTATTTCTATTTTGGGAAGTTTGCATTTACGTGGGACGAACCAAAATAGAAATAAGTTTGCATTCACGTGGGACGGAGGAAGTATCGTTTTAACTTTTATATTTTGATTCAAAACATACAGTATTAAAATTTGTTACATTCCATTAATTATACTCAGAGGGTATGTTTGGATAATTCAATTTCATAGCTTGAAATTGGAATTGGGGCCTTCAAAACCAATTTCATTATTTGGGAACATAACTAAAATTTGAAATTGAAATTGTGTTGAAATTCTAAATCACTCAATTCCACAAAACTAATTTCATCTTAAATCCTAATAATTTAAATTCTAAATTTTGATCAATTAATAACAACTCACATTCTTTTTACCACCACCACAACAACTTTCAATCACCACCATTTGTGCCACCTCCCGCCACCGCCAACACCTCCGGCAACCGCCATCGTCGCCTACTACCACCATTGCCGCCGCCAACACCTCCGGCCACCACCGCTGCCTCCGGCCACCATTTGTGCCACCTCCCGTCGCCGCCAACACCTCCGCTAACCGCCACCGCCGCTGCCTCCGGCCACTCTCCGCCACCACTGCCGCTTTCGGAAATCCCCGCCTCCAAGTCCAACTACCTCCGCCATTAACTACCAGCACTATATACTATTTATTTTAAAAAATATAAAAAATTTAATCTTTTGTTGTTAGCAAGGTTTGAACCCTTTTTATTTATAATAACTAACAACCATATACCACTAAACTAAACTAGATACTTGACTTATTATTGAACTTTTATTTTAAGTATAATGTATAATTACAATTGAATTCCACAAATTATCCAAACAATAGAAATGCTATGATTTTGAAAGCAAATTCTAAGTTATTTAAATACTATAAAATTTGAATATTTATTGAATTCAAAATCAATGCATTCAAACGGACCCTCATTATGCGAGATAATGTATGAGAGAGAAACAAATAATACAGAGTATATTTGATATTTTAGGTAATAAAGTTATTATATTAAATGCATTTTTTATGAATTGTCTAAACTTTTAAAACCACATCTACTCCTTCCGTTTCACCCGAAAATACACAAAATGATTATTGCACGGGAATTAAGCAGAGTGTATAGGGTAGTAAGTGTTGTAATTATTAAAAGTAAGGTAATAGAGAGAATGTGGGATAGATATTATTAAGTGAATAATTATTGTTATTATAACAAGTGGATTTATAAATAAAGAAGTATTAAAAAACTTTCTATTTTGTAAGTGTGTATTTTTAAATGGAATAAAATAAAATAAAATTTTGTATCTTTTCAAATGGGAGGTAAAGAGTATATTGAACAAGAGGGTTACATTCATAATATAAGTGCTTTATTTGTATTTGTAGTTTATTTGTCAATTTTTTTAAACTGGTTACTAGGGATGGCCAAATCGATTTCGGGCTCGATTTCGGTTCGAAATCGTCGGTTCTGGTTTGGCAAAAGGGTGAATCTTAATCGGCCCTTGCTTATCCCGAATCCGGTTCCGATCACCACAATTCGGTTCCGGTACAGTTCCGGTTTCGGTGCGATTTCGGTCCGGTTTCGATCAATAATGAATAAAGAAGCTAAAAATTATTGAAAAACAAGAAATTTCCAATCCGATTTCGGTTCCGGTCCGGTTCACCATTTATGTGAACCTTAACCGGCCCTTATTCAAAACGGTTCCGGTTATCCCGGTTCCGGTTTTCGTGGCTGTTCATGGCGATTTCGCGCTTTTTCGATTCGGTTCCGGTCCACTTTTTCAGTTTCGATCCGATTTCGATCCGATTTGGCCATCCCTACTGGTTACCTTCTGTAATTGCTTATAATTTGGTGCGAAATATTTATCGCTTTTAAACTAAATTATGATACAAAATAATTATAATTTTTGACTTAAAAGTTATCTTTTACCCTTACCCTTACGTTGAAATGGGTTGCAATTTATTGATCATTTTACTGTGATAAGTAGGTGACAAAAACAAATTAAATGATATAAATCGATGTACGAACGTGTATCGGGTCGAGTAAAGCCTAATGGAAATGACCCAAAATATAATCTATACAACACTCAAGTACGATAAATGGAGTGGACTTTCCTACCTTTGCTTGTGTTGCTTACTCGTCTTTTCCACTATTTCGACCTATACATAGCAGAGCGAATAATGAATAAAGCACAACAATTATATATACCGAACAACATTATCTCATATGCTGAGCAAGACATTCAACAAGACCGATCAAGGTATCATCCAATAACGAGGAGTTCCCTACTCGGTCATCAAATAAAGGAAGGAAATGGGCTTCCCTATCGTTACACTCCACTTACTCGGTGTCAACACAAGTCGACCAATCAACTTATGCCGAGGATCTCACCTCGAAGGCGAACGTGCAGAATATATTATCTAATCTTACTCAAATAAGGATTATGGACATATTTATAATTTCAATAGGATTATAACCACCTCTCACACGAATTCATATTCAACATGAATTTTACAATACTATAACTATATATACAAGACATAATTCATATTATTTTGGTAACACATCTTTTGACTATAAACTTTTGTCAATTGATTTCTCTTTCTAAACACAAATACTTACTCTCACGCCGAAAGGCCTTCACCGGTGAAGCCCCGACTTAGTTTACGTGTTTGTTTATTTTTTTCAGGCTATTCAATCATACATAATACAAGCTACCGCTAAATTTGGGATATTCCGAACATTTTTAACATTATCACAAATAATAAAAGTACATTTGATATACTGATAAATAAATAACAATTTTTAGAATTATACTAGTAGTATGACTACATAAAAATGAATATTTAATTAAAGTTCAGTTTTGCTGACCAATAAAGATCAAATGAAATAATCTTTTTTCAGGGCGAAGATAACATTATAAAAATAATTAACACTATATGAAAAAATACCCTTTAAATTAAATTTAAGTATTATTAAACTATAATATTTGATATTCAAAAAATTTGCCTCCAACTTTAAATTAACATACATCAATCTTTGTATTATTTTTTAGTAACACAATTTTTTATTGTCAACACCATCGAGGATTTGTCACATTATTTGATCATGAATTTTCCCATTAGAAATTTAACGATTTTATTTCCAATTTTTGTTTACCCATTGCCAATAGTTTAAGTCAATTAATTTGCATGTATCCATTCCGTTTTATTCATTTTTCATCACATAGAAAACATGAAAACTGAAGAAATTTGTCTTATTAACAGAAAATATTTCAAACTCGCTAACATTTATTTACTATATTTAATTTAAGGTAAAAAAAATATTTAAAAATAATACTCCCTCCGCCCCACTACAACCTTCCCAGTTACTATTTGCACAGTAATTAATAAAAAGTATAATAGAGTAGGTGTTGTAAGCATGAAAAATAAGATACGAGATAGAAATTGAGGTATGAAATAATTATTTAATTGTTGTTGTGAGTATGATACGTGTATTCCATTAATATAAAAGTAATAAAATATTTTCATTTTAGAAAGTGTGTCGCCTGTAATAGGTCGCCCAATATATAAAGTGTGTATTTTATAGCGGAATCGAGAGAGAGTATTTTACATGTTTGACTACCTTGACTTGACTGGCTATGAAAGAAAGTTAGTACTAATACAAGTACTGTAATAATCATTTACATTAATTTTAAAGTGAAATTTATACTTTGGAGCATTATTCTCTTTCATCTTTAAGATTCATTCATTGCTAATGATGAATCAGTGTTATTGATGTGGTCTTTTTTTCTAGATATATTTAAATATAATTGAAGACCAAAAATATTATTTATTAATTTCCAATCTCCATTAAAGGACCCTCTTTTAGGAAAATAACCAATAAACTCTTCCAAGAGAATCATTTTGTTTTGGGAAAATTATATTAAAATATACCCCTTCCGGAATCCATGCTAGAAAGCCTCTATAATTTTTATGATAAATTTGATTGATTTTTGATAAATAATTTAGTAAATATAGCTATTATTATTATTTTTTCAAATAATTGATAATGATGAGCCCGGATCTACTGGACCGGGCCCGCGCTCGGTCTAGTCCAAGGAACCAGTGACGTAGCAGTTCCTAGACCGCTGGAGGGGAGACCGCGGACAAATAGGCCCTTGTGGTCAAGACCGTGTCCCTCCTCGGTTCGTCCCCGTCGAGGACCCTTGGAACCTGCCATTTGGATCTCGTGCCCGCATGAGTCATGTCCGCATCAGCCCAGGTGCTCGCTTCATATATCTTTGACCGCGGCACAACGCGTTGACCGCGGGCACATCCGCTTCCCGGTTAATGTCAAGCCTTACCGAGCAAGTTAGCTTACCGGGCTCGACAGCCACTTGCCGGCTCCCATCACGCATTCAATGCGGCTCGGTCCGCGCCTACTATTCCATTTAATGCAATAAGCCGGCTACACGGCTCATGTCCCTTTCAGCCATGTCCCTGGACAGTCCAATGTTCCCTCCCCGACAGACCAATTAGCTGCGGACACGTGTAGCTGGTCAAATACCAAAGTGCCCCTAGGGCTGATCTCATTGCTTACCTCAACAAGCACCATGGCATTGCCTATAAATAGAAGGCCTTTACCCCCTTGGGCAAGGTAAGTTCCATATACAATTGAGTAAGCTCTTTTACTCTCTAAACCTAAACACACACACACTCCAAAGGTATTCAAAGCCTTATTACTCAGTATTCTTACTCTCACACCCGAGGGCCTGAGTTGGAGTAACATCCAACTTTGACCTTAACGGTGCTTGTTTGTGTTGTGATCTAGGTACACAAAACCACCAAATATATCCTAGCCAGATATCCTTGAACCGCTCTTGACCCCGAAAAGCTGTGGCGTCATCAGATAATATTTTTATCTTTGTATTAATAATATTATTTAAAATTTGCAATTTTATTTATTTTTCGTGAAATCAAAATTTAATATAATTAACCATAAAATAACCAAGGTTCTAAAAATCGCTAGGCGGATGCTAGACGGCGGAGCCGGGCCTAGCGCCTAGACGGAAATTAATCGGAATTAGTTGGGACCTAGGCGGAGTTTAAAACTAGGCGTTGAAGAAAGACCTAGCGTTTAGACAGAACCTAGACACCCTTAGACGAGGTCTTTTAATCGCTAAATAACAAGTGAGACTCCCGCTATTGATTGATATAATGGGCTATAGATTAAGAATGATCACCAAGGACAATGATATTATTGACATGATATCATCAAAGGATATGGTTATGAGCAATAAAAGAATAAATTCATCTTATATAAAGAAAATGCCAAAGGTTCAAAATACATCCTAAATCTCTGAGTTTTACCATCCTAAAACGGATTTATATAGGCTAAACGAAACATCCCTCAATTTCATATGCAAAACATAAATAAATGATAATAATACATGAACTAGAAGATCAAAAGTTGCTGATAAAATGTATACAATTAGCTTAATTATACCTTCCGCACCAAAATTCCAAAATATCCATTTTTAGACCTAAGCGTACAAACTAGTATTTAGAAGACAAAAGAGTTTCCTATTACAATTGAAGTGAATCAAGGTTCTACACTTAGTCAATTCCTCTTTGCTCTAATAATGGATGGATTGACGGGATCAATACAAAATGATATACCATGGTGTAGTTGTTCACAAATGATATTGTGCTGATTGATGTAACAAAATAGGTATTGAAAGTAATTTGGAGTTGTGGAGACACTTTGAAATTTCGAGGTTTTATACTGAGCATAAGTACTTCTGAGTGTCCACGCTATCATGAATCTATCATTCAAAAGGATGGAGAACTGGATGGAGATGTGGATCGTAAGATTAAATCAGGTTGGTTGAAATGGAAGAGTGGCACATAGTTTCTATGTGACCCTAACATGCCAAATAGATTAAAAGAAAAATTCTACTACACGACAATTAGGTTGGTATTGTTTTATGCCACTGATTGTTGGGCCGTGAAACATTGTCACGTTAATAAGATGAATGTATTGAAGATGCGTATAATACGATGGATGTGTGGGCATACACGAAATGATCGATTGAAGAATAAGGTGATTAGGGGTAAAGTAAGAGTAGCGCCCATTGAGAATAAAACGAGATGGAATCGTCTAATGTGGTTTGGTCATGTGAGACGATTATCGAGTGATGCATCGATTAGAATGCCTAAGGAGTGTAGAAGTGTTAAGATGACTAGAGGTAGGGGAAGACAAAAATAAACTTGGATTATGGTGATTGAAAATGATATGAATTTATTTAAATTTGATGAAAATATGATATTAAACAGGCAGGAGTGGATAGCAAAAATTTATGTGGGTGATGAGGGTTATTTATTTATTTTTGTTTTATTTTCTCTACCTATTATATTTATTTAAATTTGATGGAAATATGACATTAAACCGGCAGGAGTGAATAGCAAAATTTTATGTGGGTGATAAGGGTTATTTTGTTTATTTATTATTTATTTTTGTTTTTTCATTTTTTTCTCTCTATCTATTATATATTTATTCCTTTTTATCATTATTTTTTTTGCTTCTCTTTTCATTTTCTAATTTTTTATATTTTTCCCACCTATTAATTTTTCTAACTTATTTTTTTTTTAAAATCTTTTCTTGCACAATGATGACATGCTAGAATTCATTCATGTTAGTCAATTCCAAATTGTTTGATAATAAGGCTTTATTGTTGTTGTTGTGTATCATATTATAGGTATTATAAAAATAACTAAAATATATTTCTTTGACAAACATTTTTAAGCCAAATACAATACTTATTGCTGCGAGATGAAGAGTAAATTTTACAAAAGTTAAAAAAAAAAAAAAACACATAAATTCTAAAAACAAACACATAAATTCAAAAAACTGTTTTATTGAATGATGGTTTGTTGGGCTTGGTCTTGGGCTTGGGCTGGGCTTCCTAAGGTGGTCTGTTGGGTTTATTTATGCTAATCCAACATTTTTATGTATGTTGCTGCTGGTCATATAGGGCCTGGGCTTCTACTTGCTGATTTTGTACACGTGACGTGAAGTAAGATTAAAAAATCCTTTTATCCAAATAACAAAGGTGATTGCATAGAAGTCAGTCCTACAAAGTAAGCCCTAGGAAAAAAAATTATAGATTCCGTTGGTTACATAATTAATAAATATCGTATTTGACTGGCCAATTTTTTTTAATAAATATTAGTACATATTTTAAAAAGTGTTTTTTTTATAAATATTATAATTTTTTTAAGGTTTTAACACAAACCCGACATTGGTCATGCTGTTGAACGCCTGCGAGTGGTGGGAACTCGTTCATTTCGCACTCCTTCTTCTGCGTGTACCTGCTTGAGATTATTTTAATAAAATGTGGATCTCATTTATCACAAAATCATTTAATTCTTTTAGTATCCAAATAAAGGCTCGATATCTCCACCGCACCAAACAGAGGCCGAGGAGGTGTGCCCATTCCGTTACGAGATTTGTGAGATTAGGAGAGTGAAAAAAATGTGCAATTAAGATATGGGTATCTCAGGCCATGAACAATAGGGTAGTTGAATAGGTAGTTGAGAGGGAGTAAGTTAGTTGAGAGTAATTAATAGGGTAGTTGAGAGCATCTACACTCACGCCGTGGAGTGGAGTCATGATCCTCCGTGGCATTGTGCCATTCTCCATCCATGACATAAACAAAAGTCATGAATGACTTTTAATATTGTGAAGTTGGCAGTGTTGGTGTAATGCCCTAGGCTTTAGTTATGTTTAACTGAAAACCGTTATGTATCATCTTTATCGTTTATGTTTATTATTTGATTATTATATAGTTTGCATATTTATTGTAATAATCTCCGTCCCTGATTATTAAGAGAATAATTAGTATAATTGTCAATGGATAATCATGTGATGATTATATGCATAGAGATGCACATTGAAATTATGAGTACTTGTTAGAAAACAAGTGACTGGACATGACTCGTATGAGATTTATGTCATGGTCAAGTGTCATAATTAAATCTCATATGGTCACTTCATTTAGTCCCTAGACCTGAGATTATCATAACCTTACATATGATGAAAGTCATGTTTGATTTTAGTCAAACGGTATCTTAACACGATATCTATAAAGGCTATCTTTGGCATGATCGGATTCATGATGGGAAGGATGATAAGTCAAGATGGAATTTGTCCCTCGGAAGAGAGATGTTTTGCTTGGGCCCCTCAATGAGTGATAATGATGAAAGCGTGTGGCCACACCCCAATATGATTGGACTATCATTATACTCAAGATCGAGAAAGCATTGAACAAATACAAGTTGACGTGGACCATGACTTGTGTTCAATATAACATCGTGAGACAAAGGGAGAAATGGAAGTGTACCATTGGAAACGTGAACTCTTACGTTACATTATTTGGGTAGACATAATGACTTGCTAGAGTCCGCTTATGTCTTATGAGGTTCGATATGATCGAACTCATTGCCAACATAATGTAATCCTATTGGGTCACACACAAATAGAATGAATTGGTTAAACCGGAGGAAGAATGGTTGAGAGTTTACGTATCGGCTATATATACCGCGCGACATATCAAGCCAAGGGCTTAATATACCGCGCGACATATCAGGCCTGTACGCGTTTTTGACAGCCTGTCTCTCCTAATACGATTAGGAGAAGTATTCTTACTATTGTAGTATAAATACAAGGGGTCTGTCAGACCTAAAAGGCTGGCCGAAATTTTCAAAGAAAAATCATAACAAAATACTCTCAATATTCTTCCATAAGTTTTAGGAATCTAGCAATTCCCAACCCGAGAATTGTTCTCGACATTCATATTTGTGTGGATTACCAAAAGAGGGTCTTAGTTTTGTTCAAACAAATCAAAGACCTAGAGTTCAAATCTGAAGATCCAAAGGAGTTGAAGATTCGAAGATTTGAAGATCAAAAGTTTGTGATTACGAATCACATAATTATCCGTTCGATAGCTCAAGACCGGAAAGCAATTTAGGTTGGTAAATTCTATCTCATTGCAATTCAATTTAATCGTATAGAACGGATCTTAGGGCTTGGGTTTTGTGTTAATTTTATGCTTAATTCCGCTGCGCATGGATCCATAAAACCCAACAGTGGTATCAGAGCCCCGTTCGTATGGTTAAGTTTGAATTAACATGCTAGATTTAAGATATAAATTGTTTATATGCTTATTGCATGTTTTGTATGCGATAGAATTTTTAATTGTTTATGTGAAACAATGTGAAAATCGTTGAATTATCTTGAATTAAATCTGTAAAAAGGATGTTTTACGTGATTTAATTACATGTAATCTGTATTGGTTCGAACTGAAATTCCTGTAACCTTGGCTACTTTGGTCGCGCGACATATTGAGCCATGTGGAGTTCGGAGTAAAAGCTGGCTGTTAGGTCGCGCGACATATCAAGCCTCTGGCTGATGTTGTCACGCGACATAATAAGCCAAAACCGGCGTAATCGGTTTGTTCAATTTTACGCTATTACGTGATTGTGTTTACAATCGATATGTTCATATGAAAATCTGGATGTTATAAAATTGAGTTTATAAGTCCGCGATAGATTGATTCATTGATATACATGATTAATTGATTAAAATGTGATTTTAATAATTATTGCAATGTATATGAAAATCTGGATGTTATAAAATTGAGTTTATAAGTCCATGTTAGATTGATTCATTGATATGCATGATTAATTGATTAAAATATGATTTTAATAATTATTGCGATGCATGTTTTATTTGTTCTTACATGTTAAGAATTTTTTTTTTAATTTAGATGTTTAGTTGAAACATGATATTTAGTTTCCTAATATATTTAGATTTAGACATTGTAAATTTTGGATCTTATGATTGTTTATGGAAACAAGTCATAAATACGCGAAATTTAAAAGGAAACTAATTGTTTATAAAAGGTAGTGATTATGTTGCCAAATCAGAGTTGATTTCTAATTGTGCATGACTAGGAGAGTTCTGTCTAAGGAAGAGTTGGTACTTAAGTAGTCCTTGTGGCTCACCTATCTTCCTGGGAACTTACCTGGTGCATGATTATGACTATCTTTGCTGAGATGCTTATAATCTACCTTAAAGAACCTTCATTTAACTTTTAAGTTCTTTATGCCAATTCATGATTTAAACACTTGAGACCACTCGGATAGTTTTGGGTGGGCTTGCCATAGCAAGGTGCTTTGATTCTATTCCGTTTGCGAGCAAGATGAGGAAATGGTGGTTCCTATACGTTTAAAGTGGATGAACTTAATTGGGTTATCAAAATGGTTTTGGACCCAAGGCATAAGATGAGATTAAAATATGCTTAGACATATGATGTCTTAAATAAATCTCATAAAAGATCCTAAGAGTCATATACGATATGATTGATGTTTTCTACCTAATTAGTTTAATCTTGAGCGGTGCGCCATAGCGTACTTGAGATTAAATTAAAGTTGAATCTTAGCCCATTAAATGCATATTATGCTTATTTGCATTGAAAGGTGTATGATTTAGTGGGAGTATTTGTAAAATACACTATTTGCTCTTAAATGATAAATGTGTTGATATTGATATGTGTTCATATAATTTGTATATTTTGTTGTAGAAGTAGCATTACATAATGATAATTGCGATTCGTCCTTATGAAGGACAAAGTTCGAAAGGAACGATACATTTAATTCTGATTGGATCAGAAGCCTAAAGAATGGTTCTTGGGTAAATGTGTACGTTCTTGACGAATCCGTTCCTACTGAATCCACTGCAAATGTTGCAAAGGGCAAATAAGGAAGCAACATTAGAAACATATTGATGATTCTGACAATATTGCTTGCCTTGTAATTGCCATCATGTTTAAAGGCTCTTGTGAAGAACCTTGAACACATGGAAACTGCCTTTTGTTCTAGCACACCGCATAAAGGAAATGTTCCAAATGCGAACTAGGCAAAAGATATATGTTGTGGTGAAGGCTCTCAATTCATATGATGAAAGAAGGAGCAATCCGCAAATTGTGTTAATGGTTGACACAATAAAAGGGTTCATAAAGGAAGGAAAAGAAGGTAAAGCAAAAGTTGCTAAACCTAGGACAAATGTTGTCAAAGCCGAAGAGGTCAAACCCAAAGTGTCTCAAAAGGATGCAGTTTGCTATCATTGCAATAAGATTGTCATTGGAAGCAAAGTTGCAAGGCTTATTAGGAAGGCCTAAAAGGTGAAGAAGGGCAATATGATTGCTACTACTTCAAATATCTATATGATAGATATTTTCCTTTCGACTTCTTGTTCTTGGGTATATGATACAGGATTGGATCCCACATTTGTTTAAATGTGCAAGGAACAAAGAATAGAAAGCTACTCAAATAAGGTAAATTAAACCTATGCATGGGAATGGAGCAAGAGTTGCAACATTAGCCATAAGGGACTTATGAAGTCACTTTACCTTGTGAAGTAGTACTTGTTTTGAACAAGTATGACTACGTTCCAGATTTGAGTAGGACTATTATTTATGTTTCTTAAATGGATGATGAAGGATATAATTTTCTTATTTTCAATAAGAAGTTTTATATTTATTTAATGATATGCCTTATTGTAATGCATATGTCATTGAATGGTCTTCATATCCGTGATGATAAGATACAAAATAATGTTGAAGATATCTATAATATAAATGGAAATCTAAACCGAACAATATGAACAACGCGTTCATATGGCATTACCGGCTTGGTCAAATAAATAAGAAACATATATCTAAACTCCATTAACATGGACTTTTAGACTCATATGACGATGAATCATTTGAGGAATGTGGATCTTGTTTATTGAGATTATTGATCAAACCACCCTACACTAAGAGTAGTGGGAGGGCTAGTGACTTATTGGTCATTATACATGAGATGTATATGGACTGTTAAGTAGCATTGCTAGGGGAAGACTTCGGTATTTCATCACATTTCACTAAAGACTTATCTAGATATGACTATGTCTATCTGATGAAGTTTGAAGGTGAATCGTTTGAGATGTTTTGAACATTTCAAAGATGAAGTACAAAACAACTTGGTAAAACTGTTAAGTACTTCGATTAGATCGAGGTGATGAATATTTGAGCCAAGAGTTTGACAATCATCTCAAAACTATGAAATTGTTTCAAGAGTTGACTCCACACTGAACACCACTATGAATGGTGTGTCTGAAAGGAGGAATTGAACCTTGTAGGACATGGTTCGTTCGATGATGTGTCAATCAGAATTTCCTATTTCCTATTTCCTTTTGAGGATATGCATTAGAAATAATGCGGTTACACTGAATCGAGTCCCTACTAAATCGGTTCCTAAGGTCCCACATGAGATGTGGCATGGAAGAAAACTTAGTTTGTCTTTCATGAAGATTTGGGGTTGCGAATCTTATGTAAAGAGACTTGTCTCTTATAAGTTAGCACCAAATCTGACAAGGTTATTTTCGGATATTGATTTTACAATCACAAAGAGAACAAAATGTTTGTTGCTCTACACGATTTGTTTCTTGAGAAATAGTTTCTCAATAAAGAATCTAGTGGGAGTAAAATTAATCTTGAAAGAAGTTCAAGAACCCGAAAATAATATGGAACCAAGAGTAGAGACAGAACCAAGTTCACAAAGGAGTTGTGAAACCGGTTCAAGATGCACAAGTCCATCGTAGATTGGATAGGTTACGATCCGAACTCAAGAAATAGTGATTTCTCGTTGCGGAAAGTGATGAAGTGGAAGTCATTGAGAATGACGATCCTACTTGCTATCAAGAAGCGATGTCCTCTCCTAATTTGGATAAATGGTTAGGAACCATGGAATCCAAATTACAATCCATGTTTAACAATCAAGTTTGGAACTTGATTGGGCTACCTAAAAGTGTAAAAACTAAAGGGTGCAAGTAGGTCTTCAAAGACCGACATGGATGTGAAGGTGTATACTTTCATGACTAAGGATTGTAGCAAAGGGATTTAGGTTAATTCATAGTATTGACTATGTTGAAACCTTTTTCGCCGATTCTGATAATGTCGAAATCACATGTTAGAATTTCAATTGCCATTATCGCATATTGTGACTATGTGATATGACAAATGGATGTCAAACGACTTTCTTTAAATGGAAAGATTATTAAGGATGTGTAGAGTACACAACCAGAATAGTTTGTCGATCCAAGAAACTCTAATAGAGTATGCATGTTGCAAAGATCCATGAGATGGGTTGAAGCAAGCTTAAAGGAATTGGAATCTTCGTTTTGATGAATTGGTCAAAGAGTTTGACTTTATCAAGTACGAAGATGAACCTTGTGTATGCATGAAATTCAGTGGGAGCATGGTATTATTTCTATTGTTTTATTACAATGATATCTTACTCATTGGAAAAACAAGTTCCGACACTTAAGACTGTCAAGTCATGGTCAAGGAAAGTTTTCTCAATGAAAGATATGGGTGAAGCCGATTACATCCTTGACATCAAGATCTATAAAGATGGATCTAGAAGGATAAATTGGTTTGAGTCAAAGTGTTCACATTGACAAGATTCTTAGAAGAGTCTAAGAAGAGTAGCTTGTCAATGGGTCATGGTATTTCTCTTAGCAATATTCATTTTCTTATGACAGGCGATGAGCAAAAGGGAATGAATGAAGTTCCGTATCTTTGCGGCACTTGGATCTGTCATGTATGCCATGATTTGTACTAGACTCGACGTCTCGTATACTATAAGCATGATGAGTCGATACCAATCTGATCCTGATATAAACCATTGGATGGGAGTCAAGATGATCCTTAAGTACTTAAGAAGAACTAAGGATATGTTCTTGGTATTTGAAAGATTGGAAGTTAATCTTGTTGTAAGGGTTACATAGGTGCTAGCTTCCAAACTAACAAAGTTAATTTAAAATCGCAATTAGAATTTGTGTTTATGCTTATTAGAGGTGCAATTTTGTTGGAAGAGTTCTAAGCAGAAATTGTAGCCTATTCTACTACTAAGGCCGAATTTTAGCAACATATGATGAGGCTAAAAGAGGCAGTTTGGATCAAAAGTTCATTAGTATTTTGGAAATGTTCCAAGTATCACTAATCGGTGAAACTTTTGTTATGACAATAGTGGTGCCACTTGTGCAAACAATGGAACCAAGGTCACAACAGTGATCCAAACACTCACTTAGACGTTCTTCAAGGAATTCATAAAGAATGAGAAGACGTTAAGATATACAAAATATCAACCGATGATGACATATGGGATTCACTTACAAAGATCCTCGCATAGGCAGAAGCATGATGGGCATGTTAGATCCATGAGTATTCGATACATAAATGGAGCCTAGTGCAAGTGGGAGACTGTTGGTGTAATGCCCTAGGCTTTAGTTATGTTTAACTGAAAACCGTTATGTATCATCTTTATCGTTTATGTTTATTATTTGATTATTATATAGTTTGCATATTTATTGTAATAATCTCCGTCCCTGATTATTAAGAGAATAATTAGTATAATTGTCAATGGATAATCATGTGATGATTATATGCATAGAGATTCACATTGAAATTATGAGTACTTGTTAGAAAACAAGTGACTGGTGTAGCGATGCGTGAATTTAGAAATAACAGAGTCGCCACTTATCATTTATTAAGGAAAACAATAAGAAAAACCTTTTTGATTTGAAAAGAGATTTGAGGGTTCGGGGGTTAAGTTATCGAATGGGTAGGTCGAGGAGCATCCATTCCACCCAATCCGGAGATCGGTCTTGCTAATTGAGTATTATCAATCTTTTTAATTACTAATTAAATAAAGAACAAGAAAATCCTAATCAATTTCTTGATTAGGAATGTCGGATTGTACGCTTCGAGATCGCCTTCATCGATTGAAGGGACTCTAGGCTAATCCTTTTGATGGGATTACACCACTCTAAAAGTCAATAGAGAGAGATTGAGAAGAAGAAAGTAAAAATATAGGAGTTTACCTTGTTTAGGGAGGATTTGATTTAGAACGTGGTTCTAAGATGTCTTCTCGATCGAGAAGTGATTTGGGCAGAGTTTTGACTCAATATGAGAGTCAAATCTTGACGCGGACAGAGCTTCGCCTCAATCCTTGATTCGGGTTTGGATGTTTGTTGATCAACAGGGTTGATAAACAAACTCTAGATGATTTTAGGGAGGTTTTGTGAGTGATTTGAAGGAATCTTTCGTGGAGAGAAACCAACAAATTGTGTGTGTTGTGTGGAAATTTTGGACCTTTGAAACAGTGGAAGTCACCAAGTATTTATAGGAGTTTAAGAGGTAGAGGTGGAGAGGTAAAACACTCCTAGGAAGCTTCCAGAACTCAATTCTGATTGGAGAACCGGATTAGATGAGGTTTATCAAGAAAAGAGTTTGGGACGGAGAAGAATTGTGATTCTGCACATCCTGTCGAGGGGATATCTCGCGCGAGATATGATATCTCGTGCGAGATATCTAGTCTGATGACTATTTTGTCCTCTTGATTTATTCCGTTAGTCAGTTAGGTCCAAAACTAACGAGGTTAGTTAGAAACTTAACGAAACATGACGAAACTAATGTGCTTTCATCAAAACACAAAAGAGAGAAGAAGAGTAGTGTAATCATGAATTATTGGTTCAGAATGGGGTGTCTACAGAGCCCCTCGGCGACAGGTCTTATGAAAGAAGAAGTGTCGTCGATAGAAAAGACATCATTCTGAACATTGGGATGGTCGTGCCGCACGGCTGCCTACGTATCTCTAAGAGAGAATCAGACCAAACGTAGTTCGACTCCAAAATACTAAAAAGGCTATTTTAGGTATTTTGAAAAGCATTTTTTTGAAAATCGAAGAGGTATTTTTTTTTTGAAAAGGTAAAATCATACTGAGGAATCAAGGACTTGACCCAATTCGATGATACCCATTTGTTGATGAAGTTGTTGAAGTGCGCCGTCCGAGGTTACCGACGTAGCTTGTTCTGCCGAGGTCACGGACTTTGTTGTCGTTGCCGAGGTCACGGACTTTGTTGTCGCCGAGGTCGCGGACTTTGTTATCATTGCCGAGGTCACGGACTTGAAGTTTCTTTGCCATCACGGACTTTGTTGAGGTTGCCGAGGTCAGGTCACGGACTTGAAGTTCTTGCCATCACGAGACTTTGTTGATGTTGCCGAGGTCACGGACTTGAAGGTTGCTGCCATCACGGACTTTGTTGATGTCGCCGAGGTCACGGACTTGAAGTTCTTTGCCGTCACGAGACTTTCTTTGGTGTCGCCGAGGGTCACTGGACTTGAGGTTCGCTCGCCATCGCAGACTCGCGGTGTTGCCGAGGTCACGGACTTGAAGTTGTCGGTTGAGATGAAGGTTCTGTCGGCCCCTGTAATGCAAGGATATATGCACGATGGTCTCGGATGGACCCGAATGATTCTTACCTTTCTGTACCTGTCAGCACATAAGGATTCCAAATAGATTTTCCAGATTTTAGTTGTTTAACTGGACTTACGTGGTGGTGCACACGTCTGTTCGTGTAAATGGACGATCGGACATTTTGGAGGTGAGTTTATGTATGAGTATATGGTGTATGGATATGTAGGGACATTTGTATGGATTTGTATTTGAGATGGGTGAACTGTATGGGTGAACTTGTGTATGACAAGTTGGGACCAAATCAGGTTTATGCAGAATCTGTTGCTAGTCAGCGAGGCTGTAGAATTTCGTTCGGTGAGTATCCTTGTGTGAACACATCTAGGTCTGTTGAGAATCTTCATTCTTACTTCTCCGTTGAGTCGTTTCTCTAGGAGGCAAACGACTACAAATCTGTCGACTGTCGTAATGGCTTTATGTCTAAGGCCCTTTGGTGTCTCAAGCCCCAAATTGCTTGCAAGTGGTAGATGACTTTGTGAACAGGCTTGTGAAGCTGTTCTCTTTGATTTGAAGGTGATCGAAGAAGACTCTCCTTGTTGGTTTAATTTGAAGAAGATCGAATGATGTCCGATGAAGAAGGCTGAAGAATACTCTCCCTTTGTCCTTTGATTTTTTTTTCTTAGTGCGCACCCTGGTTTTTGCCTAGACCGCCCTTTCGGGTTTTCAATCTAGCGGGCATCTCTTTTGCGTCTTTTTTTTTCATTTTTTTTTTAATAGTATGTAACTCGAAGAGGACTCAGTCGGAAGAATCTCATTAATGAGAAAGATGAGATCTCAAGTTTAGTTGAGGAGAGACGGGCTCTATTATTTGGAAGGTGATCCAAGCATTGAATTTTTTTGGAGAAGTGTATTCTCTAATGATGAGAGTGAGAAGCAAAGAGGAAAGCCCCTAATGTAGATTTGATTGTTTTGAAGAGTTGAAATAGAGATTGGCTGGGGGAGGAAAGGTGAGAAAGCCCCAGTTTTGATGCTTGGATTTCAAGAGTGTGTATGAGAGTGGCTAACAGGAAGCCCCTAGACTCGACAAGAAACGCTGCTCGGCTCAAGGATCTAGAAAAGTTATTCTACCTTTTAATAGACCGTGTATCATCTAGAAGTTTCTAAATAAGATTGAGAAGAAAGCCAATCATTAGTATGACTTAAGGGTAAACATTTTTCTTGATACTGAAAGTCTTCTTCACTTGATGTAGGAGGATTTTGAGAAATCCTCTTTTCTTTTGTTGGTATCACTTGGCTCCTCTTCTTTGTGGGAGAGTCCTTCTTACTTTTGTTGAAATTCCATCCTTGTTGTGGGGCGATGAAGGAAAGCTTGAGAGTTCTTTTTCTTTTCTTCTTCTTTTTTTTTTTTTTTCCATTTTTTTTTTTTTGTACTCTCAAAGCCTTGAGTTGAGTAGCCCCACTTTTCTTTGGATGAATGTTGACAGCAGCACCTTTGGCTTTCTTCGCTTGTTGCTCTCTAACTTTCAGTAGGGGTAATGTTTAACCCTTAAGCCTCCTAATGATAACTTGCTTCTTAAAGTCACTTAGAAGTTTCTATTTTTGCGATGATTTAGGGAATGGAAGGTCCATTATTTTGCATGAGTTGAATGATATTCATGAGGTAGAACAACTTTAGGGAAAGTGTTTAGGAAAATAAATTACTTTAATTTATTGAGAAATTTAAGAACAGACTCGATACTTTAGATGACACAAACTAGAGGAGGTGAGGAGTACTAGAAAGACAGAACGACTCTTCGAGTTCATACTTGGAAATTTAAAACCTAATCTACTTCTATCAAAGGAGAAAGGGAGAGGATAGTGGTAGCCCCAAAGCGGTAAGTGTAGATTTCTTCTTGGAGCTTCATCTTCTTCATGGAGTACGAGGAAGAGGATTGGTGATGACGTTGGGACGTTCTAGATCTCCATTATCAAAGAGGTCTTGGATGATGTCCTTCAAGTGGTGGCAAGAGTTGGTGTCGTGGCCGGTGAAGTTGTGGTACTTGCAGAATAAGTGATGAGCGTGATTAGGACCCATATCCTTCGGAGGACCACCTTCCCTTGGTTTGATCTTTTCATTCTGGACAAGTACATCGAAGAGTTCTTCTTGAGTGATTCCTTCAATTTTGTCGTAGTGCCTCTTTTTCTTTTCGGGAGGAGGTATAGCAGAATACTTTCCGGTGTTGGGGCGGTGAAAGTGCAATAGCGTTGGCCCAGAAGCATCCTTACTTGTGGTGGGCTTGTTGTAGCGGAAAGTACTTTCCTTCTTTTTGCTTTTAGGAAGTCGTCAACCCTAATTCCGGACTCGAGGAGTTCATTGAAACTAGGAAAGTAGTTCCGGCGAGCTTCTCTTGAAATTCATCACGAAGGCATTGAAGGAAGATGTGGATTTGCTCTTTGAGAGTAGGCCTTTCGACGATTTCAGTGAGTTTGAGTCTCCATCTTCTAGCAAATTCAGCAAAGGACTCATTTGCATGTTGTTTAGTTTGTTCAAGATCCCTCCTAGTAGGGCGGTAGGTGGAGTTATCTTCAAACTGCCTTTGGAAGACCAAACATGCGGACGACCAATCGAGCCTTGTAGTCGTAGGAAGAGACATGTACCAATCCCTTGCAGCACCTTCTAAAGTTTGAGGAAAGCATTGGGCCAAGATTGTGTTATCAACGCCCATAGGAAGCATAGCCCAAGTGTAGGTCTCAAATATGAGCTCGAGGACAGGTAGTACCATTGAACTTGGCGATATCGGGTGTCTTGTACTTGCGAGGAAACTTGGTGATGGACTGTTGAAGAGCATCGAGATCAAATGGAACGAATGACCCCTTGGAAGTGTCAAGAGTCGCAAGCTTCTTCTCGAGGTAGTTCTTAGTAACATGGTCACCAAGTTTAGTAGTTTCACCACTGCCTTCTTTCTTGGTTTTAGCACCCTTGGAGGTATGTTCTTCATCATCGGAGGAGGATGAGGAAGAGGAGGAATCGGATTCTTCCTTTTTCTTGCTTGACTTTTTGGTTTTTCTATTCACTTTGGTGTAGGATTCCTCTTCGTCGGAGGAGGATTCCACTTTACGCTTTTTTGTTTTCTGCCTTTCTTGACTTTTAACTCGTGGAGTTCTTTCATGAGGGCGGCCATTTGGACGTTTTTCTCATCAATTTGCTTACTTTGTTCATCCAACCTAGTCATGGCTTCGATGAGTTGGACCTTAGCATCGTTGAAATCGGCCTCGGTGGTAGAAGGAGAAGCGGCACATCGTGTCGAGCGAAGAACCTAGACGATGTAGCAACCGTGTTAAACCATGATCGAGTCCCAATAAGCTTAGTGAATAGGGTGAATGAAGGCTTTGAAGGTTTTGGCCAAAACACGAAAAGACCGAACACTTATCTCGTACGAGACAAGTAGTCTCGCGCGAGACTTCACCACGGAAAGTCACAATTTTCTGATTTTAATCCTAATTTTGGTCGGACGGAAAATCCGTTTCCTGGGGTTTCTAAAGTTCAAGAACCAAACCTAGGGACCTAGGGGTCGGAGTAATCCAAAGTAACATCAAGTTTTGTGCAATAATTTTGATGAGAAAATTTTCTCTTTTTAGGGGCAAATCCGAAGGGACAACCGTAGGGACGTTTCCGAAAGGACAATTTCGAAGCGACAATTTATTGATTTCTTTTCCGTGGATTATTGCACAAAACGATCTTGACAAGGGATTACAAGGACTCCAAGATCAAACCGAACGGTCAAGGAGTGTCTTA
The DNA here is from genome assembly GCA_022495995.1 of Adenophora triphylla var. japonica. Classification (NCBI taxonomy): domain Eukaryota; kingdom Viridiplantae; phylum Streptophyta; class Magnoliopsida; order Asterales; family Campanulaceae; genus Adenophora; species Adenophora triphylla. The sequence continues at coordinate 77,279 of JAFEMH010006192.1, read as the reverse complement.
AAAAAGTCAATCTACATGATATGTGGCGCTGCCATGTAGTCGAAGGCTAGGCTCCCCGCGATATGACAATCTAGGTGGATTGAATACGCTGAGTGGGATGATCCAACTTCGGAGAGACCGGCGACTAGGTGGTTACCGTCATCCGTCCTTAGTGTGGGTCCCGGGTTTATAGAGGGTATGTAGTGCAATGACGGAATTATATGAGTGCGCGTGTGTGAGAGTCAATCTAGGTGATAGAGTAAAATAGAAAGTTTTTTTGAAAAACAAAAGAAAACGAGATAATGCGCAACCAAGTGGTTGCCTACGTTTCTCCCAAATTAGGAAGACTCGGCCGTGTAGTTCCACTTAAAGAGAGAGAGAGAAGGAATTAAATTAATTTAAATTACAACTCCCGAATCCTCCGTGGACCGGACTTTAAATTAAAAATCAATCGCACGCAGGTATATAGTTCGAGTAATTAAAATTTATTCTACCCTGCAAAATAGAGTTAGCACAAGCAAAATAATAATGATAATTTATATTTGATTTTTCTGGAATTTATTTTGGAAGTTTTCGAAAACTGTTTTTGTTTTTTTTTTTTGATTTTTTTTTTTTAAATTTTAAAGTGGTCAACTTTGTTAAAGAAAAGTCAAGTGTCAATAACAAGTGCGGTCAAACGTGGAACTTAAACCTTTTTCCCTTTTTTTTTTTTTTTCAAACCTTAGACAAAAAAGTCAATTGCCTAACCTTGTTATTAATTTTTTTTTTAAGGACTGCCGCCGCCATCTAGAGAAGAGTAATTTGTGTTTTTGCGAATGATATTGTGAGATTAGTATATCGCATGGGATAAGTATTCGAACAGTTTTTTTTTTTTTTTGAAAACAGTGTCGAAAAATTTCAAAAAATTCAGAAAAATCAGAATTTTTACAGAAAAATAAAAAAGATTGATAATACTCAATTGTTAACACAAGTCTAACCCTCTTAATTAATTGTCCCCAGCAGAGTCGCCACTGTAGCGATGCGTGAATTTAGAAATAACAGAGTCGCCACTTATCATTTATTAAGGAAAACAATAAGAAAAACCTTTTTGATTTGAAAAGAGATTTGAGGGTTCGGGGGTTAAGTTATCGAATGGGTAGGTCGAGGAGCATCCATTCCACCCAATCCGGAGATCGGTCTTGCTAATTGAGTATTATCAATCTTTTTAATTACTAATTAAATAAAGAACAAGAAAATCCTAATCAATTTCTTGATTAGGAATGTCGGATTGTACGCTTCGAGATCGCCTTCATCGATTGAAGGGACTCAAACCTAATCCTTTTGACGGTATTACACCACTCTAAAAGTCAATAGAGAGAGATTGAGAAGAAGAAAGTAAAAATATAGGAGTTTACCTTGTTTAGGGAGGATTTGACTAGAACGTGGTTCTAAGATGTCTTCTCGATCGCAGTAAGTGATTTCCAGCAGAGTTTCCTCGACTCACATATGCAGAGCTCAAATCTTGACCGCGGAGCAAAGAGCTTCGCCTCAATCCTTGATTCGGGTTTGGATGTTTGCTGTATCAACAGGAGTATTTGATAAACAAACTCTAGATGATTTTAGTGGGAGGTTTTGTGAGTGATTTGAAGGAATCTTTCGTGGAGAGAAACCAACAAATTGTGTCGTGTGTCGTGGTGGAAATTTTGGGACCTTTGAAACAGCGGAAGCTCACCAAGCATTTATAGGAGTTTAAGAGAGGTAGAGGTGGAGAGGTAAAACACTCCTAGGAAGCTTCCAGCGTAATCTTCATTATGATTGGAGAACCTGATTTAGATGAGGTTTATCATGAAAGTGTTTGGGACGGACGAAGAGATTGTGATTCTGCACATCCGCGTCGAGGTGGATATTTCGCGCGAGAATATGATATCTCGTGGCGAGATATCCAACTCGATGACTATTTTGTCCTCTTCGCCTTATTTCCGTTAGTCAAGTTAGATCCAAAACTAACGAGGTTAGTTAGAAACTTACGAAACATTACGGAAACCAACGTGCTTTCATCAAAACACAAAAAAGAGAGACGGGTTAAAGAGAGCGCTAATGCATGCAATTATTGGTTCAGAATGGGGTGTCTACAAATCCCATCTTGACTTATCATTGTTTATGGTCAAATGGGCCATTGAACATAGCAAATGACACTCTCTATTAAGATAGTGTTAGACTCACATCAAACTTAACGTTATCATGTGAGACGATGAAATCTCTGTGACTAAGGATTCCAAACATACATATCACGGATTTAATCATGACATATATGACCAAGGTAACATGTCATAAATCTCATGGGAATGGTCATGATCAAGTACCAGACCATGAATTTGTCCTCTAGACTAACTTTTTAGGCTTAGACTCCTTAATGTAACTTTTAACCAAACAAATAAAAATATGAACACTATCAATCTAGTAAGTAACAATATTTTATACTAAATAAAAATATGATATAACATAATATCCTTATATGATTCTCTATAAACATATTTGCATATTTAGAAGCAAAATCATAATCCTGAAGTGTTTTACATTCTGTCTCATTGACGAATGGGAATTAAGGTTAAAACATAAAACCCAAGAAGCCCATAAGATTCTGTTTCTATACAATTAACTTGAAAACTATGAGATAGATGTAACCAACCTTGAACGCTTTTCGAGTTTCAGCTATCGAACGATTTGATTGGGGATTTCGAATCACAAACTTCGTTCTTACTTGCTTGAACTCTATTGTCTGACAATACAAGGGGACCACGTCGTATCCTCAGCATGAATCCAAGAACAATTTCTTGAAGAAAAATTGCTAGATCCTATAAATACTCTTGGAATAATATTGATAATAGTTTTAGGAATTTAGCAATTGAGAATTGTTCGACTAACATATTTTAGTGATTAAAGACGTCTTATTTTGTTCTACACAAGACCTAGAATATGAATCCTAATCAAATTAGGAAAGGATTGGCTCTCATTTGAAGATCAAAAGTTTGTGACAGACCACACACGGCTTACATGGCTGCGTGCCGCGGCGAACAAGGCCAATAGGTTGGTAAATTCTCAATCACATTCTTCCAATGGTTTAATCAATTCATTCTAGGTGTGTGACTCTAGGATTACATGTGTTGTGAGTTCATTTCCTCATAAGACTTAATTCCTTATCGCAAGCCATGAATCCAAAAACCCAGTAACGTAAGAGTTCACGTTTCCACGGTACACTTCCATTTTTTTCCTTTTTAGGCTCGCGATGTTATATTGAACACGTGTTATATTGCTTTGTTAATTTTTTTTTTACAAAAAATTTAATCAGTATAATGATAATAAAAATACAAAAATATTGGGAAAAAACTTTCATCATTATCACTCATCGAGGGGCCCAAGCAAAACATCTTCTATTACGAGGATAAATTCCATCTTGACTTATCATCCTTGTCAATGAATCCGATCATGGTAAAGATAACCTTTATAGAGATCGTGTTAAGATGAAGTTTGACTAAAAATCAAGCATGATTGGATTCATCATATGTAAGGTCATGATAATTTCCGGTCTAGGGACCTAAATGAAGTAACCTTATGAAATTTAATTATTTCCGATCATGACATAAATCTCATGCATTTTCATTTGTTCTCTACAGTACCCATAATTTCAATGCGCATCTCTATTTCCATAATCATCGTATGATTATCCATTAGACAATTATACTAATTATTCTTTTAATAATTAGGGACTGATTATTATAAACAAATATACAAAACATATATATAATAATCAAATGATAAACATCTCATATAATAATAATAAAAATGTCAACACATAAGTCTATCAATCATAGGTTGATTAACACTAACATAATCAAAGTTAATAAGCAACTTTATCAACTATATTTTTCTCAATCGATATCAAAACTAGCCCATTTAGCCTTTCTGAGACATCGTACTCGAAGATAATTTTTTATCAGGCTTGAGAGAACGCTTCGAAAAACTTCTTTACCGGATGGGTCGGAATAGTCAACAAAATTCGACAAGCAATTCCATGCCGGGGGAAAACATCCATTGTTTCGCATCAAGTAGTTCAACATTTGCTTTGGTCCTTTGACGTCGAGGGCACATGTTTAACAAGTTTCAACTCCACTGAAACAAGGAGTGATCACCATTGATATCAACTTGTTCATGTGCTCAATATATTTGAAAAGATTCTTTACCTGAAGATTGTTCAAAACTTCATCATTTGCGCATTTCTTCAAATCAAACAAGAAACCCAAATTATTTTCATACTCAGAAATTGCTTGAATCTCTCATCAAAATAGCGAAAAAAAATATGCACATAAAGTATTCTATGAGACATTTTTCTTTCCCGAAAAACGTAAACCTCCTCACAGCCTCATCAAAATGTCTTTTCTACGGAACATGCCTTTTTCTCAGAAATGAATTGGCTCTATATCCAACGCAAGTTCTTGAGTCCTTATAGCATCCTTAACCATCATGTCTATATTCACAAAATAAGAGACCATTTAAATCTATAGCGAACATCAATATGCATATCTCTCATTAAAAGAATCTTGCTCACATTATTAACCGCTAATAACACTTTATACCATATCATCGGTGCTAACCAGAATTCAAATCTTTCAAATTCATTGGTAGCTAGAGACGGCTTTACTTGAAGTTTTGGGATCTTGCATGAACTAGCCAAATCAATCAAAGTACTTTTGATTTTTAAGGCATTTAGTTTTGATTCGGCCACTTTCAGCTAGGCTCTCCCAATGTTGCGATAAAGGTTTAATGTAAGACCATCCACATGCCTTTTATAAAACATCCCACTCTTGTTGAGGAAGAAAAAAAGTGTGTAAAGGCATTGAAACACCGAAATAACTTAATTTGACTTAGTAGATAATTAGCCATATCACATAAAGCAAGATTCAAACTATGACATCCACAAGAAAATGCTCATTGAATTGTTTCTCGAGAAATCTACTTTGTACACTCATAGACCTTTCATATTATCATTTTATCCGCCCTCGAATGTATTAATCTTCAAGCTCAGTTAGATAAACATTTTCCAACTACGAGTAAAGGCCCAATTGTTATATGTCAATTAATATAAACCCTCAAAATAACTCTTAATGGTAATCGAGGTAACATAGTGACATCTACAAAAACTAATTACCAGGAAGACATTTGCTCATCATTACCAACATCGGGGTGCAAGAAGTATAAAAAATGCAAAGACAGAATATTTTGAGGGCCTTTATCTTTTTAAGAATTGCACTTTTCACCTCATAGCCAACATTGAATCAATTCATTCAATTTTGTGGCTAAGATAATGATATCAGACATCTGCTTTGAATACGCCACGTGCTCCCGTCACAGATCAAACTCGCTATGATCATCTCAATCAAACAAGTTTCCATTGCCTTCCTCGTATATCTTTCCTTGCTTCCTCTAAATGCTAAATTATTTTTCATTAAAGACTTTTTATAAGAGCAATCACTTTCATATCAAAAACTTGTCTTTTGCTCTCTTTTTCTCTGTAATTCCGCTCTTGATGACAGCTTTGTCAATAGTTTGTTTATGCTTTAATCTCATCTCAATCTATATCCACTTGTGTATACAAATCATGTGCCCGTTACTCGCATTCATGTTTTCCTCTCACTAATATTACGCAAAGATGCTCTAAATCCTATACTAACCAATCGACAATAATCACCTATTATGTCTAAAAAGCTTACGGAAAAGTGCGTTTCTTACACCTGTGAGAAGATTGGAGAATATACTAGCCATTTCCCGTCGTGTTTCTCTCCGGAGCAACGAAGATAAACCGAATTACAACAAATGTCGTTAAAAGGATTCTTAGATATGCGAAGTCTTCTATTTCACCATAGGCCCACTTCTCAATTAATAAGTCAATTAGATCCACGATTGAGTAACTTCCAATTGTTTGGATCCATATAAATCTAGAGGTTCTTCTTTCTTCGCTGATAATGGAATATCATTATTGATCCTCCTTGGACTTCTCCTTCTTTTGATTAACACTATCAAGCTGGTTCATATCAATAACATCACCTAAGCCACGTATCACCACATTGTCAACGAGAATAGATGCCTCTTCGAATCACTTATTACATTTAAAATATTTGTTACGAGAACCACTTAGGCGAGGCTAATTTTTCGTCTCTTTTTCTTCTTCCTCCTTTTTTCACTCGTGAATATGTTTTTCGTGTTCATATAGCAAAAATCCTAGAAACAACATTAAGTCAAATCTCAGCAAAAAAGCAAAACAAATTTTGCAATTTAACAACCCACAACAAAACAACTTTTAGAATTTCTTATCTTAAAAAAAACAAAAATTAATTTGCCTTTGTTTTTGTTTGCATCTCAAATAAAAACTTTTAAAAAACCACAAATTTTTCAATTATTCAAGTTATAAGGCCATCAGAAGTAACCACAATAAGTGGTTTCATTTTCATGGTTTTCCGCGTAGATTCAGATCCCAAAGTCGTAATAAATAATAACTTATAGCCAAATTAGGAAGAATTCCAAAATACATGTCACACAAGCAATCTTGGCTTTCACTTTTTTTTCAAATTTTATTAGATTTTCGAAACTCTTAAATTGAAAGATATTAATAAGATAATTCAATTACTTACTTGATTGACATAGAGGTGGCAGTATGCAACCGGCTTACCTGCAGATGGCAGGCCAATAAAGGGCTCCTTGGTGAGGTCGTAACCGTAATCGCATTTTTTTTCTCCCTTTCAATTTTTTTCGTTATTCTTATTTTTTTCCTTTCAATCTTTTATTTTCGTTTTTTTTTAACTGCAAAAGAAATTAGGGAAAATTTAAATTTGGGCTTTTTTAATGTGAAATGTTGAATATGTACGGGCCAAATATTGATACGGGAAAGTTTTTGGGTTAAAAAATTGGGCCTACCTATTACATAAAATCAACAATTTTGAGGCCCCTAAAAAGCCCATTTTTTGTGGCCAAGACATCTCCTCTCACATGCCTCTTGATTTAATGTTCAAATACCTTATTTTAACAAGTACCTATAAGTGTAATGTGAATTCTCATATAATTATCTCTATGATTATCCATTATCAAGTTTATACTAGTTATTCACAATAACTGGGGACAGAATATTATAACAAACATGTAAAGAATAATACTCGAAGATAAACATTATCTATTATAAATGGTAAAGACGCATTAAAATAACGGTGTATTAGGTCGGGAGTCAAAATGGAAAAATAAAGCCAGGCATAACACCAAAATACAACGCCGCCTTCTGGGATAGGTTTATCTACGTTAAAATCAACCCAAAGGGAAATATATTCTCTATAATAATATGCCGTATTTGTTCTAAACGACACTCTTCTCTTAAATCTAATAGTTTAGCTACTAAAAACAATGGTGGAATGTTCAAAAAATATTTAATCCATTTTATTCTCATCATACCAATACATTCACCTAACGTGACAATCAAAATGCATAAATATATACATTTTAGCATAATGTTTAAAACTAATGGTGAAGTGGGATAATAAGATATTCCAATAATTGTTAAATAGCATCTTTTAAAATCTTTAAAAACTTTCAAAATTTTCTTTAAATTATCACAAAATCCCATTGATGAGGCAATATTGTAGTAGGATACTCTATTTGTTGAAAAATCAAATGGTTCGAAGCTATCATAAGAGTCGGATAACATTTATGGGTGGACATTCCATTTAATCAAGGGAAAATCTTTTAGGTGGATATTATGTGCTTTACAAAATCTAATCCACATTTTTGTTATAGTGTGATTTCTCATTAAATAAGAAAGAACTTCCTTAATCTATATAAGCCTTTAAAGTTGCTAAACCATCTGCACACACAAATTTCAAAATATGACATATGAATCGAACATGAAAAAAATTCTTACCGATAGATGGTTTAACAAATTTCAATGAGTGATGGTAAACTAAGCGTATTATATTGTGAGTGTAAATAATGTGACAGAATAAAAAAAGTAAAATAGAAAATAGAAAGTAGGGTAAAAAGTGTGTTAGTATGATAAATAAACTTTTATTTTAAAAATATTACAAAATTTCTTTTAAAATGACAATTTTTAAATTTTTAAATAGAACAGGTGAAGTAAAAAATTGAAATTGCCATCCCATGAAAATGTACCTCGTACGCAGCTGAAAGTGGGCCCGAAAGTTACAGGAAAATAGGGTTATCCGGCTCCCCACGAAAGGGAAGAATGGAAAAAAAATCGAGGTAGACAGGTGTCACCATAATTTTATTGGGTCCCACAACTGAACAACCAAGTGTTTCAAGACAACACGCACCTTCTTGGACCACATTATTATTAGAAAAATTAAATCATTACTACTAGTGTTTTATCTCCAACGTTAATATTTATGGTCCTTAAATTTTTTATATTTTCACCTTGTACGTGGCACTTAGATCCTCATTTTAATATTTTAATATTTAAAATCAATCATTTTTAATGACTTCGACCTTGCTCAATTAGACTATCCACGGTGGTTTAATACCACTCCCACATTTTATCTAACATTTTTTATATTTTTTCTTATTCATCTAATATTTCATCTATCCATTTCATCTAACCCTCTACAATAACTAACTTAAATTAAATTTCAACTCCCTCCAACTCATCATCCTATACCTCATCACTTTGAATGTTTTTTTTTAATGTCCAAATCAAATGAAACTTATATCAATTTGTAGGAAAAAAAATGATGAATTTTGGTGAAATTTTTTTTTTTAAAAAAAATAATTTACTTGGTGATAATTAAGCTCAAATTGAAAAATGAGTGTTTTTTTTTTTGTGTCCAAATCAAATGAAACTTATATCATTTTGTAGGGAAAAAAAAGATGAATTTTGGTGAATTTTTCTTTTTATTTTTAAATCATTTATTATAAGATAATTGAGTTTAAATAATTGGGTGAAAAATAATAAAGTACGGACCAATGGGACGCTGACACATGGCGGTTAAAAAAAAAAAAAAAAAACGAAAAAGGCCAACGCCACACGCGCCATCCCGAGCGGTGTGGCGCACTCTCCCAAAATACTGAGAATTCATATAGTTCTTTAACGTGACAATAATATCACCCGAGTCTTTCAAGTTCTTACCGAAGTAATACTTGTTCATGGAATGGGACGCAAACCTACTGTTTTTGTCCAGCTTCCTCTTTTTGAGTCCAAATCTAAGCACTCCCTCATCACTTGCAGAAAATACTAATGGTAACAGCATAAACGAGAGAAAAATAGTTGCCAGGACTGATGTGGCATTGGTTCCCATGATCTAAACTGAAGAAAAAAAATGATGAGAGTGATTTTGAATTCAGAATTAATACTAAAACAAAATAGTTTAACAATGTCAAAAAATTAACATAAATTTACATAAAACAATCGAAATTTCAGGACAAGTGAAAGCCTATTTATAGAAGTCATCTTAATTCTACTGGAGTAGGAATCAGACCAGCTCAAGCAAATTACTTAATGATCATGTGCAATTAAGAAAAAAACTGAACCAGACAGACTACTAAAGGGAAGACAAAAATCTACTAGAAATCTGCCTTGCATCATATATCCAGGAAGTGAAAACCCTAATTCGAACTACAAGGCGGGAAAACCAACGGAAATGGAACCTTAACTAAGCAAATATCAGATTGATATAGCAGGGATTCGGCGTTGAATCAACACAATACGAAAGAACAATTCCTGAATTGAAATTTACATAAATTTGCAGATAATTTGAACATATAAAGAAAGGATTGAAAGGACGAATATCAAATTGAGATCAAATAGACTAAAATAAATTAACATAAATTTACTACTCTGATGAATTCATCAGAGTTGACAATTTAAATATAATTATCAGGTTACGGAAAGAGGAATCTAACATTTGTATAAGTAACCACAAATATCATATCCAATACGCATCTAATATGGGTACGACGACTATTTTGGACTATTCGTGTTTCATAGCTTCTAGATTTCAAAAATAGTTTCTCCTTAACTGAAAAGAAAAAATGAGCATCATGTAGAGCCTCGCTAGTATTCTTGTGAGTCAAAATAAGGAAATACATCCTAGTCAAGCTTCAGAGACGTCATACCAAACATTAGAATTGAATGGCCCTGAGTGGTAATATTGGTACTTTTCAGATTTCCCAATCCATTGCAGCCATGATTACTTCCCACCAAATATGCAAACAGAATGTCATTGTGCGTGCACGTGGGGTCTTAGCCTGATGGTTAGGATTCATGGCTTCCAACCTGGAGGTCATGGGTTCGATTCCCCCACCAGTGGTTAGAGGGAATGACATTGCCTCCCTAAGATCGTGGCGCCCGTGAAGTGCATCAAGGGGAGCGGTGAAATGTGTTGATCCCCTTCTTTGAGAAAAAAAAAAAAGAATGTCATTGTGCGCACGTGGGGTCTTAGCACGATGGTTAGGATTCGTAGGCTTCCAACCCTGGAGGTCGTGGGTTCGATTCCCCCATGGTGGTTATGGTTAGAGGAATGACATTGCTCTCTCCCTAGCATAAATTGGCGCCTCTGTGAAGTGCGTCGAGGAGCGGTGAAATGTGTTGATCCCCCTTTTAAAGAAGAAAAAAAAAAAAAAAAAAAAAGAAAAAAAAGAATGTCATTGTGCATTTGTCCCTGTCCTGGAATGGTCATCTCATGCCAATTACTATTCTATTTTTGCCTCCATTTCATTACTTTGGTCACTCAATTCCAGCATTAATCAATCAATTAGAAAACATACAAACTAACTCTTCTACACTTTTTATACCAAAACTCTATTGGGCGGACTAAATTATCTGCAGACAAAAACAACCCTGAACACCCATAAACTCTACACAAATCAATCCCATGAATCCCATACATGAGTACAATCAAACAGAAACATAATCATGACAAGTATCCCCATAACATTCTGGTTTGTTCAGCAACAATTGAGGATATTGAACAAATGAGTGCTATTTTTTTTCCAAAAGCATCAAATTTGCAACCCCATGCCTAGTAGCATTCATCTAGCTTACAAAATTATCATATAATAATGTAATTTTCTGAAAGTGGAATACCGCATACTTAAAGTAGGTTCTTCTTTCGAAGTTTCTAACTATATACACTCGAAGTTGGTCTCTTCTTTTCAACTATTTTCATTCCTCTGCACTTCAGCTAAAGGCCCATTACTGAGAGGAGTCTGTACTAGTAGAAGTTACTAAACTAATAAAGTGGAGTGACTATGCATTAAGAACATAGATTGGATGATTAATGCCTTCAATTTACCAGCATTATAGAAGAATTCTTGCAACTAAAGAGCAAATCTGAAAGTACACTGGAGTAAATTAGATCACTGTAGATGGATAATAAATGAGAATGGCTAGGGGATTTCCAAGTATAGCATGTGTCGGATTGAAAATTATAAAGATACTAGTGAATGTAAGAGAAATGATAATAAATTAATTTATGACTAATAATTATCATAAATTATTGGTCAAAATTAATTTTATATAAATTAATTTTTTAGAGTTTCATTATGATAAATTTAAAGATTTTCACTATGTCGTGATCTTCTTACATACATGCATTTATTGTACTCATGTATATCTTCGTAAATATTTTAAAACCCATATGGTGTATTTAATTAATGTGCTCTTTTTTCTTTAGATTTTTTTTTTTTTTTGAAAATAAGCATGGATAAAAGTTGGATTCACTTAAAGAATAGAGCTTCAGAAGAATACTTTAACGGGGTTGAGCAATTTCTAGAGTTTGCTTTTATTAATGAAACCACGACAAAATGTCCTTGCAAGAAATGCATGAATCGTTTCTTTATGGATAAAGATACAATAAGGGGTCATTTGATATGGAATGGGTTTTGGACCAGTTACACACGTTGTGATCTTCATGGAGAGACTCTTCAAGCTAACGAAGATGATAATGCTAGTAGTCTACATCAAAATGTATCACACGTAGGGGATGATATGGTTGGAATGGTGCATGATGCATTGGGTATGGAAAACTTTGACGAATTCACAGGCAATGAAGAAAGTCCCATTAGCGATCCCTTTGAGGGAGCAGATGAAGAAACCAAAAAGCTTTTGAAGCTTATTGAAGATGCACAACATCCTTTATATGATGGGTGCAATAATTTCACCTCATTGTCATTTCTCGTAAGACTATTGAATGTGAAAGTGACATGCAAAATGTCTAATAAGGCTGTAACTGAAATCCTGAATGCATTGCGTGAGGCATTCCCTGATGCACGCTTGCCCAAATCCTATTACGAAACCCAAAAGATAACTTCTAACCTGGGATTTAGTTATGAAACATGGGATGTTTGCAAGAACAATTGTATGTTGTACCGCAACGAGGATAAGGATCTTGATAGATGTACCATCTTTCAATGTTCTAGGTATCGAGAAGTTGACCCCAACAATGAAACTATTAAGAATGGTGCAGTACAAGGGAAGAGAATTCCTCAGAAGCAAGTGAGATATTTCCCTCTTAAGCCAAGATTGAAAAGGTTGTTCATGTCTGTACATACTGCTTCACTTATGAAATGGCATGCTTCAGAAGAACGTACCAATGATGGTGTGATGAGGCATCCAGCGGATTCCCTAGCGTGGAAATATTTTGACGAACAACACCCACAGTTCGGAAATGATCCGCGTAATGTGAGATTTGGTTTAGCATCCGACGGATTCAATCTGTATGGGAATATGAGTAGCTCACATAGTACTTGGCCAATAGTGCTAATCCCATATAATCTGCCTCCTTGGTTATGTATGAAGCAGTCTAATTTCATTTTATCGGTTCTTATTGATGGGCCTGATGGACCTGGTGATAAGATTGATGTATATTTGCAGCCCTTAATAAAGGAGTTGAAGGACTTGTGGGATAATGGTTTTGACACCTATGACGCATCAAGCAAGGAGATGTTTAAACTACGTGCTGCCTTAATGTGGACGATTAATGATTTCCCTGCGTATGCCAATTTATCGGGTTGGAGTACTAAAGGTCGATTTGCTTGTCCATTTTGTAACAAGAAGACAAAATCTCGTTGGCTATATAGTGGAACAAATTTTTGTTACCTAGTCCACCGACGATGGCTTAAAAGTAGCCATAAGTTTCATAGAGACAAAATGGCCTTCGACGGTAATCAGGAGTGGGATGAGAAGCCAAAGGTACTATCGGGCTCAGAATTGTTGGATCAACTAAAAAATGTTGGAACCGTGTACAAGAAAGAAGATATTTTTAGAAAGAGAGAAATGGAAGCAAAAGAAAAGGAAGTAGAGAAGCAAAAGAGAGCTGCAGCTAGAAAAGAGAATCAAAAAAGAAAAAGAAAAAGGCAAAATGTTCTACAAAGAAAATCAAAAGACAGGAAAAAAGAGAGATGTTCCAAAAATAGTGATAAAACAGATAGTTGGAAAAAGAGAAGTATTTTCTTTGAATTGCCTTATTGGGAGTTTAATTTGATTCGTCACAATCTTGATGTTATGCATATCGAGAAAAATGTTTGTGACAGTATAATCTACACATTGTTAGGAACCTTTGGAAAATCAAAGGACTCCATAAATGCTCAGCTTGACATGAAAATGATGGGAATAAGGAAGCCACTACATCCTAGAGAAGGAGTATCTGGATCAAAGAAATTAGCTCCTGCTAGCTTTACAATGAGCAAGACCCATAAAGAAGTATTCCTTAAGGTTCTAAAGAATGTGAAGGTTCCAGATGGATATGCATCAAATATTTCACGTCGTGTTCATTTAAAGGATCGTACTTTAAAGGGTTTAAAGAGTCATGATAACCATATTTTGTTGCAACAGTTACTTCCGTTGGCTATCCGTGAAGCATTACCGAAAAAAGTGGTCAAAGTGTTGATTGAAGTGACCAACTTTTTTAGGAAATTATGTTCCAAAGTTAATCGAAAGACAGATCTTGTAGATATTCAAGAACGCATTGCCCTTGCTCTTTGTCATCTTGAGAAGATATTCCCACCAGCATTCTTTGATATAATGATGCATTTGCCGATTCATCTTGCGGAGGAGGCCCAAATTGCTGGTCCAGTCCAATATCGTTGGATGTACCCAATTGAGAGGTATGTTTCAATGATTTATTAAAAATTCATCTTCATGTCGTTCATATTTTTATGACTTGTTCTATAATATATAGGTATCTACAAACTTTAAAGCAATATGTACGCAATCGAGCACGTCCAGAAGGTTCAATCGCTCAAGGATATATATTAGAAGAGTGTATGACTTTTTGTGCGAGGTATCTAAAGGATGTTGAAACTAAGTCAAATCGACCAATTTGAAATTATGATGGTGAAGATAATATGGGTTGTCATTTTGGAAAGGCAGAGACCTTTTATCTTGATCGCATTACAAGAGAGCAAGTTCATCGTTATGTTCTAGCTAACACCGAGGCAATTGCCCAATATCGACAGTAAGACATTCAAATACGGAGTTAATTTTGTAATAACTATAATATATAAATATATGGCATAATTTGATCTTGCTGAATATTTAGGAACCACCTTTTATACATTAAGGAAAAATATCCTCGGGCAACAAATCGTCAAATTCATGCTACTCACAACGATCAGTTTTCTGCATGGTTCAAGGAACATGTGAGTACTCTTAGTTAAATGCCTTAGATCAAATTTTGGCTGTATACAGCCAGTGAAACTAACTTTTCTCTCTCAGCTTGTACTTATTTTTTATTTTTACTATATGTAGGTTGGAACATTAGAAGTTGCAAACAATGATAGTGAGAAACTAGAGGAAATAAGGAAATTAGCTGCTGGACCAATTGACCAAGCTCGAAGATTTTCTGGCTTTAACATTAATGGATTCAGGTTTCGCACAAAGGAAAGGAATAGCAGTAAAGTAACAAGTAACAACGGAGTTTGCATAGAGGCTAATACAAGGAGTTACACATCTACAAAGGATAAGAATCCTATTTTAGGAGATGTTATATTTTTTGGAGAGTTGAAAGATATCATTGAAATAACCTATGGTTATGATATGAAAATTGTTTTATTCAACTGTGATTGGGTCGATAACAAAAAGGGAAAGTTAATAGATGAATTCAATCTCACATCTATTAATTTCAATCATTTGTTGTATAGAGAAAATGAGGTGACGGATGAACCTTTCATCTTAGCATCACAAGCTGTACAAGCAATATATGTGCAAGATCCGGTTGATCCAGAATGGCACGTTGCCATCAAGATGACTAGTAGAGATCTTTTTGACATGTATAATGATGAGAATTCAGTGGTAGTGGTACCTCAAGTGCAGCCATATAGCCTCCAACAATTAGATAAAAACCGACTTATAATAGATGATGAATCTGAATGGGTATGGGAAGGAGTTGAAGAAATAAAAGTAGATGCTACGAAAGCTGCTGCAGCATACAAAAAGTTAAAGGATACGGATAATAGTGACTCAAATGACAGTGACTCAAATGATAGTGACACTGACAATTCAGAAGAAATGGATGAGGATTAGATGGTCAATGTATTCTATTATTAATGTCTAGATTCTTAAAGCTTATTCAATAGTTTTATTAGTATACATTGTGGTGATTATTTTGCTTATATGGTTGATCAAATTTGCCAGTAATTTATGGTCATGTTTTGCATTTTCACTATCTACATGATGCTTTACTTAACTGTAAATATGCTCTTTTTTTACTTCAAAAGTGATATGTATACACGCTAAGTGTTATGTTTTCACATTTGATCTTGCATCTTAATCATGGCGCCAAAGAGATTAATTTACCCTGCTACATCACATCCTCAAGTAGCAAATGATCGACGAACAACAATTCGGACATCAGCTCGTTCCCAAGCACAATCTCAACAGCCATCTGAGGAGCAGCAACTTGCCGAGGAAACTCAAGGTAACGAAAAATTACCAGTATGCATTTATACTTCAGTAACTTCTGTTATCACTTCAAAGTAATGAAAAATTACCGGTATATCCAAATTAGTAATCAGTATTGAAATTCTGCATCAAGAAATCAAGTCCCTATTATATATACCCTCCCCCAATCCTTAATCTCGTCACAATTTGGTTTATTTCAATTGGGTTTCGTCTCTTTTCATTGCCATAGTCCTCACTTTACTTTGTAAGTTTTCTCTCTACTTTTGTGTCTTGATGTTGATTGATTGTTTGATTGATTTTTTTGGTAAATCTTGTTATGGGGTTTAGTTAAAGATATGATCTTGGCTGTTTTAGTAGATCTTGCTAGTGTTATGGTGATATTTAAGGGTGAATTTTGAGTTTCTTGATCATTTTGAGGGTTTGATCTTTGTTTTCTGCAATTACCCACAAACAAAATCGTTTTTAAATAATGTTATGAAGTTGCATAGTAAGTTTTTATTTTCCTGCTTCAAATTCTTGGGGGAAGTTTGTTGTTTGGATTGATTTTATACTCATATATGATTAAAATTATGCTGATTTTTTTCCTTTGAAGTGATAACAGTGGTTAAGTAGAGAACTTGTCAAATGGGACTAGTTTGCGAGTATTTTATGGTTTGAGTTTTGAACTTGTTGGTCTGAGTTTTGGGAGAAAGGGTGTTGTGTTATTGGTTTTTTTGGTTTTGATGGTCATTTCCTTGTCTTGGCTGGGATTGAGAAAAATGAAAGTCACTAAGTTGATGCTCTAGCCATAGACAGACATATGGGGTGTGAGGAGAATTGCCTGTCTCTTTGGTTTATGCATTCAAAGTTTGTATGACATGCATGCGTCAATAATGACCTACATTTAGTTTGCTAGATTGGGGATTTGAGTTTGATGGGGAAAAAAAACTTGTTAAATTTAGAGCTTTGAGTTTGTTTAATCTAATTTTGCAAAGATGCTTTATGTCCTTGAATATTATACTTTATAAGTGGTAAGAGTATGATTCTGGGCAACATCTGTCTGAGAGGATGTAACTTGGATGAACTATGACAGAACACTGTCGTTTTACTCACAGACAAACTCTGGAATCCAACAACCATCTTGGACATTATTAGTTGCAATTCAACTTCTACATTTATAGCTACTATGTTAAGTTGATTAAGTCTTAAGCTTATATGGGTGTAGATTATGCTGTTTGGTGCTTGCTCTATATAGAGCTTCATCTTAAGCATTTGTTGAATTTTTTGCTGGAGCCTTGGCTCTGCTTCTCTAGATTTAATATCTGGACTTCTGCAGCTTTCGTTTGCTTCAGTGTTGAAAACTGTCCATGAGTTCAACATTGCAGGGAAGTCTGCAACCATCAGGACGTTCCTCCTTTGTCTCCCCAATAGTAATCACATCATCATAAACACACTTGAACCAAATATGAGTGCATTTTTTCTTCTTTTTATTCCTTCAGCAGCTTATTAGTCTTGCTGTGCCCAGGGTGAGTAAAGCATCTATTTTTTTTTATTTATGTTCAGCTGTCAACATGTTTCGGCAGACAGGCAGTGGCAGTTAAATTGAACAGTCCCCTCCTCCCCACTGCTATACACACACACGGGCACACATACTTTTGAGTGTTCCAACTTGAAATTGATTATAGAATGACAGCTTGTAATCCCCCCTTTCGTTTGCAATTTGGTGGTGGAGGTACTTTTCTCAAGCTGAGGCTCTTGAACATAGCTGCCTGTAATGATTTAAAAGAAATCGAGATTTATGATGCAATATATGTTTCATCATTTGAATATTTTGGAAGGAATCTAGATCGATTATTGCTCAAGAATGGTGCACAAGTTAGAAGGCTGACATTTTATTACGTGTTTTCTGCCCTTATAGATGGACCTGATGGACAAGAATTTGTTAAGAAAGGTCGTGGTCCAGCTGCCGGTTGCAAAGAATGGGGTGATGCCAGCTATAAATTGCACTTGACTTTCAACGAGTATATGCAAGTATGTGGGGAGAACTCAACTGAATTTGCAACAAGGCTTGGTATTATAGCAAAATGTAGAGTTAGACTTCCCCTTCACTACTCGGCGCGTAAGGTTCCCGATTATAATAAAAATGCTGTGTGGAAGGAGATTCAGGTATACAACTAATAACTCAAGAGCCCTAAAAAATAAAAACCTAAAATTAAGCTATAATTGTGGTTTACTCTGATTCTAGGACAATACTGATGCTCCTGATACATTCAAGCGTGTTTGTTTGATAACTATTGGGTCTCTTTGGAGAAATTGGAAGGGAAGAGTGAAAAAGGACTACTATGTTCCATTTAAAGACGATGCAGATATAAGGTTGAAAACCCCTAGTGATGCACGTGTGAAGCAAGAAGATTGGGAGAAACTAGTAGATCGTTGGAGGCTTACAGATGTTCAGGCATTTTGTCCCCTTGAGCTTCTGTGCAAATAATTTAGACGTATTTTACAAATAACTTAGTTCACATTATTTGCTTGTAGGAAGAATCGACTAGGAACAAAGGTAACTGTGAGCAACATGAGCTCCTTCACAGGACAGGAAGAACCTCCTTTGCTAATGTCCCTTTAGAGGTAATTTAAAATCGTTGGATTTTTCAGAGTATCACAAACCTTGACCACAAAATCATAGTATAATTACATACTTTAGATATGTACATATTGTATGTTATGCAATTGTTTTAATTAATGTGTACAGATGAGAAAAAAGGAGAGGACACCTCACGCCCTAGTGTATTCCGCAAAACTCGATTAATGAAGAATGCAGGTCCTACTCAAGAGGCTGAGCCCATAATTGTAAGTGAAATTTACTGGTTATATGGTTCTTGTTGATGATCTCTTATTTTTATATGTGTATCTAAACATTTCATATATCTGTATATCATTTCAAAGACCCAAATGGAGAGAAGACTCTCTGAGGTGCCACCAGATGAGCGTACACCTGAATTTACAGATCAAGTATTCACAGAAGTCATGGGATCTGATGGTCATGGTCGTGTCCGAACGTTTGGTATTGGCCCGACTCCAACTGCATTCAAAGGTCCAAAATCCACATCCACGAATGTTTCCGTGGATACGTTACAAAGAATGTTAAAGGAACAAGAAGATGCTATGCATGCCAAGTATTATGCTTTGCGGGCTGAGCTTGATGCTTTGCGTGCTTGGTATGCGAGTAATCACACTCTTCGGCATGATTCTCCTCATATTCCATCTAGTGATAGTCAGGTTAGTAATTTTATTATATAAATAGCTTTAATTTTCCATTTGATAGCTAAGGTACAATATCTCAAGAAGCTTTGTACCTTTGCATTTTATATTGAAGCTCACACCGCTCATAAAAGCTGAAGTATATAATATGTTGTTATTTTCTAAATAGCATCTTACCTTTAGCTGTGTGATTTAGTACTCTTTCTCGGTGTACTTAAAAATATCCAGTGTTTTAAAAAGACTTTCAACTATACTTTTGCTAATTTAACTTGTTTCGGTTATCATCTTTACGTCGCATTGGCTGGTCACTTGGGACTTCACATCACTCCACTAACTCCACAACCATCACACCTTGGAGTACAAGTAGTAAACTCATGGCATAGTGGCAGTGTGGTAATTCGAGGATTCTGTTTGTTCAGCGTCTGTAGTAAGCAGAGTTGGTATAAAAATAATCATATGAGCTTGTTGATGAAGTTATGTCTGAAACTGTGGACTGTATGAATATGAACTTGTTAACTGAAGTTGCTGGAATGAATTTGAATCATGTTGGATAAAGTAACCCAGACAATAAGGATGATTGAGAAAGTAAGTGAAGTCGATTGAGTTTTTGGAGTTAAGGGATTGGATGTTTGTCTTAGGCTAATAGATTGTTCCGGGAGTATCTTTTTTTATTCAATCCTTATGTGTTTCTTCCTCCTGTTCCTTTCTTGGACTCCCATTTTTGTCTGATAGTTTTTACCCTTAAATATTTTTTGATTTTATATACCTTGTTTCATTTACTCACAAGTGATGTTATGAGCATCTTTATGTCATCTCTCATTTTCTATTTCCTGTGATTTCATAGTTTTTGATTCATATACATAGGTGAATCCTTCAACATCCGGTGGTACGGAAGATGGGCTTGATGGAATGTCTAGCTAGTGCTTTAGTGTGTTTTGTGTTTTCAGGTAAGTGTAGTTAGTTTATAATTATTTTTTATTGTATCATATATATGAATCAACTAATACTCCATTCGTCCCATAATAAATGTCACACTTTTCCTTTATTTTTAGTCTTCCCAATATGAATGGCACGTTTTAAAATAAGAAATGTGACATTTATTTCGAACGGAGGTAGTAAATATTTTTTTTATTGCTTTTAATTTTCTTAGCATAATTTTACTTTTACATATGCATGCATATATATATATATATACTGAATATTTGTGTTATATATTTTATTTATAGGAGTATTTGTGACAGAAAGATTTTACTTGGTTGCAAAGGATACATCTTCAACAGTTCCACTGCTAGTGACTTTAGAGTTTATCTTTTGACATGGCTCTATGACTATAATGGCTTTTGGACAATGTTATATATTTAGCACATGTTTAGTATTATGAAATTATTTCTTTTGGATATTAAGCACTTTGAGATTATTGTGGTATTGTTGATTTTGGAATGGAAAAGTTCTCTTTTTCATATACATATTTTCTAGAAATTGTGATTTAGTAAAAATATACCACCATTTTAGAAATTATTATTATATATATATATATATATATATATATATATATATATATATATATATATATATATATATATATATACTCCCTCCGTCCCAGTTCAATTGATACCTATTTCCTTTTTGATCCGTCCCACACCAATTGATACTTACCCAAAATGGAAAGGAATCTTCACTATTTACCCCACTCATTCTCTCTCCTATTTTACTTTTTCACTCACAACATTCTCTCTCCTAACTATTCCTCCCACTCATTCTCTCTTCACTTTTTCTCTCTCTTACATTTCCTTAATATGTGTGCCATTTTTTTTGGTATCTAATGAACTAGGACGGAGGGAGTATATATATATATATACTCCCTCCGTCCCGCCCGAAAGGGCAATTTTGCCTCCTAGCACGGAAATTAAGAAATGAATAAGGAAAGTGATGTAAGAAAGAGAAAAGGTTAAATGTTGTGAGTATGAAAAATTAAATAGGAGAGAGAATGAGTGGGAGGAATAGTTAGGAGAGAGAATGTTGTGAGTGTAAAAGTAAAGTATGAGAGAGAATGAGTGGGATAGGAAGAGTATAAAAATAATAAAAACTTTCCTTTTTGGGGTTGTGCCCTTTTAAATGGGACGCCCAAAAAGGAAATTTGTGCCCTTTCGGGCGGGACGGAGGGAGTATATATTATGGTTTAAACCGTAACAAATATTAAAAAAATATCAGCACTGTTTTATTATTATTGTAAACAAACTGACACATAAAAATATATGTTACGGTTCAAATACGATCACAAACTAATATGTCGCACACAATTATCTGAGGTGACGTGAAATAACCGTAATAAATATATCAATTGTGACGGTTATAACCGTCGCAAAAAAGCATAACATAACTTTTAAACAAATGACACTGTTTCTTTTGCATTGTTTCTGAACCGTAATAAATATATCAATTGTGCCGGTCATAACCGTCACAAAAAAGTGTAACATTACTTTTAAACATAGGACACAGTTTCTTTTGCATTGTTTCTGAACCGTAATAAATATATCAATTGTGACGGTCATATTCGTCGCAAAAAAGCGTAACATAACTTTTAAACATATGACATAGTTTCTTTTGCATTGTTTCTGAACCGTAACAAAGACCGTCACAAAAACTAATTATGACGGTTTACCACCCGTCACAAAGTATTTGTGACCCGCGCAATTAAGTCGGACAATAAACCGTCACAAAACCGTCACAAATGCCTTTTGTGTCGGTTTTTGAATTTTTTGCTACGGTCCGTCGACCGTCATAAAGGGGTTATTTTTTGTAGTGTACGCCGGTAGTGGGATTTGATTGTTTGAAGAGTTTGTATGCGACAGATGTTGATTTTGCGGAGATATGGGCTAAGTGTAGAGATGGAGGTCCGGTTGGCTTATATTTATTGCAGGATGAGTTTTTATTTTATCGTGACAAGTTGTGCATCCCTCACGGTTCCATTCGCGAAAGCCTTATTGCGGAGTTACATAAGGATGGTCACCTTGGTCGGGACAAAACAGTTGAACTTGTTGCCCGGAAGTATTTTTGCCCACAAACTCGCAAAGATACGCACACTTTTGTTCGAAAATGTATGATTTGTCAATGCAACAAGGGACAATCCCAGAATACGGGATTATATTCTCCTTTACCTGTTCCGATGGTCCGTGGGAAGACATTTCTATGGATTTCGTTTTGGGGCTTCCTAGAACGCAGAGAGGAAATGATTCAGTTTTTGTGGTGGTTGACCATTTTTCAAAGATGGCTCACTTCATTCCTTGTCGAAAAACATCGGATGCTGCACATATAGCGGGTTTGTTCTTCAGGGAGGTGATTCGCCTACATGGGGTGCCTAAGTCAATCACATCGGATCGAGATACAAAATTTCTGAGTCACTTTGGGCGTACTTTTTGGCATATATTTCAGACTTCGTTACAATATAGTAGTTCATTTCACCCTCAATGTGACGACCCCAACCCTAGGCACTTATTTTAAATATTAAATTATATGCTTTTAATATTTATGTCATCTTTATATGTTCAATTATATCCTTATATTCTTAAGTTAGGATAAATTGGGTGAAAAGTAAATTTAAATCTCATAAGAATTTATTGGACATTTAATAAATGAACTTGGATAATAATAAAAATGGGAAAATGATAAATAGTGTAGGGAGGTTAAATGAGTAGGATAAATTAATGGGATAAGTTTTTAATTTAAATTAAATGTGTTGGATGAAAGCCTTTGTAATTTCTCATGGGGGGGGGCCAAAGTGTTAGCTTCCCCTCCTTGTGCCATGTGTCATCACACCCTCACCTCTCTTACTCCCTTCCCCTCCTTCTCCCCATTCACTACACCACTCATCTTCAACCTAGAGACAAGCTTAGAGAGAGAGACCTCCATTGAAGCCTTTGCCAAGCTTTGAAGTCATTCTTTCTTCATCCAAAAATCAAGTCCAAGAGCACCTTTGAAGTTGAATCTCCTAGAGGAACCCATCTAGACCAATCTTTCCTCATAAAATCCAAGTAAGTTGGTATGACTTCTCTTCTCATGAATGCTCATGAATATTTCTTGTGATTCTTGTTCTTATGTGGTGATTTCTTGCTTGGGAAATCTATTGGGAGTTGAATGTGTTGATTTAGAACCTTGATGGGTTTGTAGAAATATTGTGAGTTATGGAAGTTGAATGGATCTAGGTTTAAGACTTGATTTCATGGAGTTAAAGGAGTAGATTAAAGTTACCCAAGTTGGAAATGCCCTTTAGGTTCATAACTTAGAATGCATTTGGTTGTACATTTGGTTTCTTGGGATTTTTGTGTTGATTTCTGCTGTTTGTGCAAATTTCGGGCCGAGGGACGAGTCGTCCCTTGGACGAAGGAAAGTCGTGACCTAAGGGGGACGCCGGAGTTCGGTGGGGGTAAAGTGGGGACGAGTCGTGCCCTGGGGGACGAGTCGTCCCCTGGCCAGATTTTCTCACCTCAACTTTATAGCTATTCAAACCTAATCAAACTCGAACCTAAATGAAATCTTTTTAACCTAGATTAAAGTAGAATACTTTGGCTTCACAATGACGTTCTAAGTGATCAAAATGGAATAGTGGAAGTACCTTAAATATTGCTTGGAAAACGTTAGATAAACTAGTTTAGCAACTAAACAATCATGATCCCAACTTGGTAGATTCCCCTTAGACCTTTCAAGAGGCTATGTATTATTGTATAATGACCTTGTAGGATGGATTTATGCTACTTCCTTGCCTTACATTGAGTTCGTATACATTGTTTCTATTGCATAGTGTATTGAATAAATGTTGCACTATGATATTGGTTGGACATGAGTATAGTTTACCATGTTGATATGTTGTTATCCCTTTTTGTGGATTCTATTCAAGTATCTATTATGTGCTTGATTATGTGCTTGAGTCAGCTGACGTTGGGGGTATAACATAATACGGTCAATTATGGAAGTGTGACCTAATGTGACCGGATTATGTTATATCTGTGACCGTCCCCTCCTGTGGCCACAGGTTGGGGTATAGCATCTGTATTGAGCCACAAGCCTTACAGAGTTGCTACTGTCTTTATTTGGTTCCCTGAAAAACGGGTCTTATAAGACGTGAGTATTGCCTAAGCAGCTCACTGTAAGATTGGATTATTATTATTATAACCAATGTTGTACGACTATTGTTCAGACGGGAAAAGGTAAACCAAGGTAACGGAACGTGTTTATAACTTTTCCAATGTGTTATGTGCGACTTGTTATATGTTGCATTTATTTGGCATATTGCTGCATATCATAATAGCTTGCTGAGATTTATTCTCACCCCTCTCCCTTTCTTGTTTTAGATCCCGAGACAGGAGGACCGCCCAAGTAAGGACGGAGAGGAGTTTGGAGTAATCTTTTGGGGTATTGTCAGGGTATGTTTAGGGTGACGTATAAATTGTATTTTGGTAATTCCATTCTTGGAGTTTGTAATTATAAACCTTAAACTCTACGTCATAACCTTAAATCTTTTGTAACTAAACAGTTAACTATTTTCAAAGTTAGTTATCTCCTCCTCCGATGTGGAGTAGAGTGGAGTTCTTTTGAAATGTTATGTTATTCATGTTCATGTTTGAAAGTCAGATTAAAGTTTTAAAAGTTTAGTGTTTTTGGGTTAGTTTGGGGACGCACCAACTCGGGACACGTGTAGGTTCCGGGTCGGGGTCCCCACAGTTGGTATCAGAGCTCGGTTAGAATTCTTGGGTAGAGTCTAGCTGAGTGAGAGTGTGTGGTAACTGACGTCGAGTGTTTAATGCAGGAGTTTGTTGTAATGGCGGGAAATGAAGGTGATCCGAATCTGGGTTTGGGTGGTGGTAATCCGAACGCCGAAATGATGGACATGTTTCGAGGGTTCCTTCAGCATATGGCAACGCAGAATCAGAATTTGAATCAGAATCTAGGCAGACAAGGGCAACATGGTTTGGAGAAGTTCGTGAAGATGTCTCCTCCTAGCTTCAACGGAGATCCGGATCCGGTGAAGGCTGAGAGGTGGCTTGAGGCTATGAACAAGATTTTCGCAGCTATGGAGAGTACTGATGCGGAGAAAGTGAGATGCGCAGTTTTCAAATTGGAAGGACCAGCGGAGCATTGGTGGCAAGTGGTAAAGGATGGTTGGGACCGAGATTTGACACCGCAGACGTGGGAAAACTTCACGCTCAAGTTCCGAGATCACTTTGTGCCGATGGTTACTAGGGACAAGAAAGAAGGCGAGTTCCTGAAGCTGGAGCAAGGGACCATGACAGTAGCGCAGTATTCAGCGAAGTTCACAGAGTTGGCCCGATATTGTCCCCATTTGGTGCCAGATGAGGAGAGGCGAGTTTACCGGTTTGTGAAAGGTTTAAGAGTTGAGTTTCGGAAGCAGTTGTTGACGCATAACTTCGCCAATTTCCAAGCAGCAGTGAATATGGCGTACCGGATTGAGAACGACATAGAGGAGCATCGTGGTAAGAATGAAGGAGGAAACAGGAACAGATTTCAGGGTCAAGGATCGGGACAGAATAGAGTGCAGCCGAGGACTTTCACCCCGGGAGCGAATCGAGGAGGTCATGTGGCGGCTCCGGCAAATCGTGCGACTTCCGGTCAGCTTGGGACAACATGTGGGTTTTGCAAGAGGATAGGGCATTCCGAAGACAAATGTTGGAGCAAACAAGGCAAGTGTTTGGAGTGTGGATCGCCGGGCCATTTCAGAAGGAATTGTCCCAAGTTTCAGAATAAGCAAGCGACGGGTACCGGATTCGGGGGTCAAGGTAGTGGTGTGAAGAGAGATGTGGATGGGAAACCTAAGGATAGAGTCCAAGGTCGTGTGTTTGCTTTGGGTCGAGGAGAGGTCGATCCTAATGCCGTCATTAGAGGTATAGTTCCTGTCTCAGGAGTTAAGGCCCGCATTCTTATAGATCCCGGGTCTTCCCATTCATTTGTGGCGTCTCATTTTGCATTCTCATTGCATATCTTGCCTGAATCTATGCCTTATGTGTTAGAGGTCTCTACTCCTATGGGAGAGAGCCTTGAATCTTCTTTGATATATCGTGGATGTGATGTGACTATATGTGGGCATGTATTGCCGGTGGATTTGGTCGAGTTACCAATCCGTGATTTTGATGTGATCCTTGGTATGGATTGGTTGAGTCAGTGCCATGCTTTGGTAGACTGTCGTAGGAAGCGAGTCTCATTTGCTATGCCTGATGTGCCTACATTTATATTTGATGCCGATAAATCTATGTTCGGGTTACATGTTATTTCTGCCTTAAAAGCTAGAAAGATGCTATCTAAGGGGTGTACGGGTTACTTAGCTTATGTGGTAGATTCCAATAAGAAGTCTCCGAATTAGCTCATGTTCCGGTTGTGAATGAATTTAGTGATGTGTTCTCTAGTGAGTACTCTATGCCTCCGGATCGTGAGATAGAGTTTTGTATTGACTTAGTACCCGGTACCGCTCCTATCTCTAAAGCACCCTATAGAATGGCTCCTACGAGTTAAAAGAGTTGAAGGTCCAATTGCAAGAATTGTTAGACCGAGGTTTTATTCGTCTAGTGTGTCTCAGTGGGGAGCACCGGTCTTGTTTGTTAGGAAGAAGGATGGTACCTTACGATTGTGTATTGACTATCGTTTGTTGAACCAAGCCACCATTAAGAATAAGTATCCTCTTCCTCATATAGATGATTTATTTGACCAACTCCAAGGTTCCGTTATCTACTCAAAGCTTGATTTGAGAAGCGGATACCATCGATTGAAGATTAGACCGGATGATATTGCTAAGACGGCTTTCCGTACTAGATATGGTCATTATGAGTTTGTGGTGATGCCGTTTGGGTTGACTAATGCTCCGTAGTGTTTATGGATATGATGAACCGTGTCTTCAAGCCTTATCTCGATAGTTTTGTGGTGGTCTTTATTGATGATATTCTTGTGTATTCTAAGTCACGGGAAGAGCATGAGAATCATTTGAGGATTGTCTTGTCCGTTCTTCGTGAGAAGCTTGGTTGTATGCTAAGTTCGGTAAGTGCGAGTTTTGGCTTGAGCGATTTCTTTCTTGGGGCATGTTGTGTCGAGTTCGGGGATTTCCGTGGATCTGCAAAGATTGAAGCCGTGGTTAATTGGAAGCAACCTTCGACCGTGACCGAAGTACGTAGTTTTCTTGGTTTGGCGGGGTACTATCGGAGGTTCATTGAGGGGTTTTCTCGGATTGCTACTCCGTTGACTAGGTTGACTCGGAAAGATGTATTGTTTGTGTGGGATTCCAAGTGTGAAGCAAGTTTTGATGAATTGAAGAAGAGGTTGACGACGGCTCCGGTTCTTACCCTTCCGAGTGGTTGCGAGAATTTTGTTATTTATAGTGATGCCTCGAAGGCGGGTTTGGGATGTGTGTTGATGCAGAATGGGAAGGTTATTGCGTATGCCTCTAGGAAGTTATCACCGGCGGAACAGAATTATCCTACTCATGACATGGAATTGGCGGCGATTGTATTTGCGTTACATAAGTGGAAGCATTATCTTTACGGAGCGAAATTCGAGATTTTCACCGATCATAAGAGTTTGAAGTACCTATTTACCCAAAAGGAGTTGAACAACCGGCAAAGAAGATGGTTAGAGTTTTTAAAGGATTTTGATTGTGTCATATCCTATCATCCGGGGAAGGCCAATGTGGTGGCCGATGCGATTAGCCGAAAGGCGTATGTGACAGCCTTGAGTTCTCGGGAGTTGAAGAGTGAAGTAATTATTGCGAATGTTAGAGCCGTTCCGACATTGTATGGTGATTTGAAGGAAGCTCAACAAGAAGATCCGGAATTGAAGAAAATTTGTGATCAAGTGCAAGATGGGAAAGCCGGGATTTTGCTTTGAATCGAGATGGGATTTTAACTTTCGAGGGAGAATTTGCGTTCCGTCATCGCCGGAAATCAAGAAGCGTGTTTTAGAGGATGGCCATAAGTCCAAGTTTGCGATTCATCCGGGGAGTACCAAAATGTATCAAGACTTGAAGCGTGGATATTGGTGGAATGGAATGAAAAGGGAAATAGCGGATTATGTATCTAAGTGTTTGACGTGTCAACGATTAAGAGCAGAACATCAAAGACCGGCGGGACTACTTCAACCATTGGATATTCCGGAATGGAAGTGGGAAGGAATTTCGATGGATTTTGTTTCGGGTTTGCCTCTCACCGTGAAGAAGATGGATGCTATTTGGGTTATTGTGGATAGATTGACAAAGTCGGCTCATTTTCTTCCGGTATCCACCAAGTTTTCATTAGAGAAGTTAGCTCAGTTATATATGAAGGAGATTGTGAGACTTCACGGGGTTCGGTTAGTATTGTGTCGACAGAGATCCGAGGTTTACATCTAGATTTTGGAGAGCATTGCATGAGGCTTTGGGTTCTAAGTTGTGTTTTAGTACCGCGTTTCATCCTCAAACCGATGGTCAGTCCGAGAGAACTATTCAGATACTTGAGGATATGTTACGAGCTTGTGTGATGGATTTCCAATTGTCTTGGGAGGATCATTTACCTTTAGTGGAGTTTGCTTACAACAATAGTTATCAGTCAAGTATCGAGATGGCTCCGTATGAGGCGTTGTATGGTAGGAAGTGTCGATCTCCGATGTGTTGGGACGAGGTTGGTGAAGCGAGACTTTGGGGTCCGGATTTGGTTCGAGATTCTACGGAGAAGATCAAAGTGATTCGGGATAGATTGAAGACAGCTCAGAGTCGACAGAAAAGCTACGCCGACAATCGAAGACGGGATTTATCATTTCGGGTTGGTGACTTTGTATTCTTGAAGGTCTCTCCGAGGACGGGGATTAAAAGGTTTGGTAATAAGGGTAAGTTAGCCCCGAGGTTTGTGGGACCGTTTGAGATTCTAGAGAAGATAGGTGAATTGGCTTACCGGTTAGCGTTGCCTCCGTCTTTATCTTTGCTCCATGATGTTTTCCATGTCTCGATGTTAAGAAAGTATTGTCATGATCCCTCCCATGTTTTGAGCTCTCCTCCCGATGATGTCCAAGCGGACATGTCGTATGTTGAAGAGCCATTAAGAGTCCTAGAGTTCCAAGTTAAGGGGTTGAGAACCAAGAGTATCCCGATAGTAAAAGTCCTTTGGAAGAATCACACCGTAGAGGAAGCGACGTGGGAGCTAGAGTCGGAGATGAGAGCGAAATACCCGTGGTTGTTTGAAAATCCAAGTAAGTTTCCTTTTTAAAATTCGGGTCGAATTTTCTTTAAGGGGGAGTGAGTGTGACGACCCCAACCCTAGGCACTTATTTTAAATATTAAATTATATGCTTTTAATATTTATGTCATCTTTATATGTTCAATTATATCCTTATATTCTTAAGTTAGGATAAATTGGGTGAAAAGTAAATTTAAATCTCATAAGAATTTATTGGACATTTAATAAATGAACTTGGATAATAATAAAAATGGGAAAATGATAAATAGTGTAGGGAGGTTAAATGAGTAGGATAAATTAATGGGATAAGTTTTTAATTTAAATTAAATGTGTTGGATGAAAGCCTTTGTAATTTCTCATGGGGGGGCCAAAGTGTTAGCTTCCCCTCCTTGTGCCATGTGTCATCACACCCTCACCTCTCTTACTCCCTTCCCCTCCTTCTCCCCATTCACTACACCACTCCTCTTCAACCTAGAGACAAGCTTAGAGAGAGACCTCCATTGAAGCCTTTGCCAAGCTTTGAAGTCATTCTTTCTTCATCCAAAAATCAAGTCCAAGAGCACCTTTGAAGTTGAATCTCCTAGAGGAACCCATCTAGACCAATCTTTCCTCATAAAATCCAAGTAAGTTGTTATGACTTCTCTTCTCATGAATGCTCATGAATATTTCTTGTGATTCTTGTTCTTATGTGGTGATTTCTTGCTTGGGAAATCTATTGGGAGTTGAATGTGTTGATTTAGAACCTTGATGGGTTTGTAGAAATATTGTGAGTTATGGAAGTTGAATGGATCTAGGTTTAAGACTTGATTTCATGGAGTTAAAGGAGTAGATTAAAGTTACCCAAGTTGGAAATGCCCTTTAGGTTCATAACTTAGAATGCATTTGGTTGTACATTTGGTTTCTTGGGATTTTTGTGTTGATTTCTGCTTTGTTTGTGCAAATTCCGGGCCGAGGGACGAGTCGTCCCTTGGACGAAGGAAAGTCGTGACCTAAGGGGGACGCCGGGTTCGGTGGGGGGTAAAGTGGGGACGAGTCGTGCCTGGGGACGAGTCGTCCCCGGCGCATTTTCTCACCTCAACTTTATAGCTATTCAAACCTAATCAAACTCGAACCTAAATGAAATCTTTTTAACCTAGATTAAAGTAGAATACTTTGGCTTCACAATGACGTTCTAAGTGATCAAAATGGAATAGTGGAAGTACCTTAAATATTGCTTGGAAAACGTTAGATAAACTAGTTTAGCAACTAAACAATCATGATCCCAACTTGGTAGATTCCCCTTAGACCTTTCAAGAGGCTATGTATTATTGTATAATGACCTTGTAGGATGGATTTATGCTACTTCCTTGCCTTACATTGAGTTCGTATACATTGTTTCTATTGCATAGTGTATTGAATAAATGTTGCACTATGATATTGGTTGGACATGAGTATAGTTTACCATGTTGATATGTTGTTATCCCTTTTTGTGGATTCTATTCAAGTATCTATTATGTGCTTGATTATGTGCTTGAGTCGGTGACGTTGGGGTATAACATAATACGATCAATTATGGAAGTGTGACCTAATGTGATCGGATTATGTTATATCTGTGACCGTCCCCTCCTGTGGCCACAGGTTGGGGTATAGCATCTGTATTGAGCCACAAGCCTTACAGAGTTGCTACTGTCTTTATTTGGTTCCCTGAAAAACGGGTCTTATAAGACGTGAGTATTGCCTAAGCAGCTCACTGTAAGATTGGATTATTATTATTATAACCAATGTTGTACGACTATTGTTCAGACGGGAAAAGGTAAACCAAGGTAACGGAACGTGTTTATAACTTTTCCAATGTGTTATGTGCGACTTGTTATATGTTGCATTTATTTGGCATATTGCTGCATATCATAATAGCTTGCTGAGATTTATTCTCACCCCTCTCCCTTTACTGTTTTAGATCCCGAGACAGGAGGACCGCCCAAGTAAGGACGGAGAGGAGTTTGGAGTAATCTTTTGGGGTATTGTCAGGGTATGTTTAGGGTGACGTATAAATTGTATTTTGGTAATTCCATTCTTGGAGTTTGTAATTATAAACCTTAAACTCTACGTCATAACCTTAAATCTTTTGTAACTAAACAGTTAACTATTTTCAAAGTTAGTTATCTCCTCCTCCGATGTGGAGTAGAGTGGAGTTCTTTTGAAATGTTATGTTATTCATGTTCATGTTTGAAAGTCAGATTAAAGTTTTAAAAGTTTAGTGTTTTTGGGTTAGTTTGGGGACGCACCAACTCGGGACACGTGTAGGTTCCGGGTCGGGGTCCCCACACTCAAACAGAGGGTCAAACAGAAGTGGTGAATCGAACGTTGAGTGCAATGATTCGTTGTCTGTGTGGGGATTTTCCTAAAAAGTGGGATTTAGCATTAGCCATAGTTGAATTTGCTTTCAACAACATGATAAATCGTACTACGAAAAAGTCACCTTTTGAGATAGTTTATCAAAAGCCTCCTAAGTATACTCTTGATTTGATTCCTTTACCAAAGGTTTCGGCATATAGTGTTGCTGCTGAGCATATGGCAGAAATGATCGAGGCGGTTCAAACAGAGGTAAGAAGAAATATTACGGAATCAAATGCAAAGTACAAAGAACATGCAGACAAGCGTCATCGTTTGAAAGTCTTCGCTGTAGGAGACATGGTGATGGTCCATTTGCGCAAAGAGAGATTCCCTCAAGGAACATATAGCAAGCTACATCAGAAGAAACTTGGCCCTTGCAAGATTGTTCAGAAAATCAACGACAACGCTTATGTGGTGGAATTACCAACTGGGTGGAATATCTCCCCAACTTTTAATGTGGCTGATTTAGTTGCTTTTTAACCGGATGAGCCCCTTTATAATGACATAGATTCGGGGACGAATCCTTTTAAAGTAGGGGAGCATGATCTAGATCGTGTTAAGGCAGAACAACTTGGGAACCAAGATGGCATGGCACTTGAAGATTTTGGTGTTTAAAAGACACGCAAGTCTAAAGCAATGGTGCTCGACCGAGCTGCTTCATTGACTTGGCCGAGGAAGAAGAAAGCAGAAGCTTGGATTTTGATAATAGCTGTGCTCGGTCGAGTCTAGGCAGTTGCTCGGTCGAGCCAAGGCAGTTGCTCGGCCGAGCGAAGTCAGTGACTCGGCCGAGGGGTTCCTGGAAAGGTTGTGTCTGTTGGATTCATGTCTGTTGCTCGGCCGTGCTAATTCAGCGACTCGGCCGAGGGATTCCTGGGAGGGACTTGTCAGTTGAGTTCACACCTGTTCGTCGGAGGGGCATAACTGATTCATGATTGTATCTTTTCGTTAATACATTTGTAAATAGGTTCTTCCCTATTGTAAGTAGTATAAATACGTTAGTCTTTCATTGTTTTAAACATCAAGTTTTTTATAATCAAATTATTGCTTTGCAATTATTGTCCCTTTTCGGTTATTAATCTAAGCTAAATTTAACTTTGGTTTGAGATTTCTCTTGGGAAGTCTTGTTGAGATTCGTTTAGGCGATTCTTGTTAGTATATTCCGCTGCGTACACATCAATAATACTGCTAGTTTACCATCACTCATTGAAATTTGTCAACCATCCATTGGTGGTAAATTTTTTCATGTTAGGTGCATATGTCATATTTTAAATTTGTGTGTGCAAGATGGTTTATCAATTTTAAAAAAACATGTAGCCCCAATTAAGAAAGTTCTTGCTCATCTATTGAGAAATCACAATGTAACAAAATTGTGGATTTGATTTTGTAAAACAAATAATGTCCCACCTAAAAGATTTTTCCTAGATGTTCCAAACCGATGGAATTTCACTTATAAAATGTTATCCGACTCTTATGATTTCCATGAACTATTGTGTCAGTTTTTTCAACAAATTGAGTATTCTACTATAATATTGCCTCATCAATGAGATGTTTGTCATAATTTAAAGAAAATTTTGAAAGTTTTTAAAGAGGTCACCGTACAATTATCCGGTTCTTACTATCCCACTTCACCGATAGTTTTAGATCACACCGCTAAAATTAGTTATATATTTATGCATTTTAAAGATTGTTCAATTTTAGGTAAATGTATTAGTATGATGAGAATAAAATGACTTAAATATTTTTTGAACATTCCTCCATTGTTTTTAGTAGCTAAACTATTAGATCTTAGGATAAGAGAAGATGGTTTAGAACAAATTCTTGAATATTATTATTAGAATCTATTTCCCACAGGCATTGATTTTAACTTAGATAGACCTATCCCAAAGGCAAAAGACGTTGTAACTAGTACTAAAAATATTTTATATGAACTTTGTAGAGAATATTATGATCTTTTTGGTAATATCGTTTACTCTAGTAGTGAAAATGTAGGTGCTAGTAGTTCTCATGATGATAGCGATCCCTTTAACTTTATAGATAATTTAATTAGTTCTAAAAGTCAAAACCATCAACGAGGTGGCTTCACTTATGTTGAACTTGAAAATTATTTAATCAATTCTTTTGAGCCTATAGATGAATTTGATATTGTAAAGCGGTGGGCATGAAGGGCAAACAACTATCCTATTCTATCCTTGATAGCAAAGGAGATTCTAGTCGCTCCCGCCTCAACCGTCCCCGTAGAAAAAATATTTAGTGTAGGAGGGTGTGTCTTGTCTGATCGAAGGTCAAGATTGTTTCCATATAATTTAGAATATCAAATGGTGCTGGCGATTGGCATAAAGCCAATCTACGACTTCAAGATAAAAGAAGTAGTTCCGAGGAGGAGGAGGCCTTTGATGAAGATACATCGGGGAGCGAAGCCGAATGAACTACGCCGCTCTTTAGACTTTATTAGGTTAATTGTAATTTTATAGATCAGACTTTAGATTAGGTTTATTTTTATTTAATTGTAATAGTTATGTTAAGATAAAGGCTCCTAAATGCCCCTCCTTATTATAAAAGGATAAGGTTGGTTGTCCCCCTCTTTTAAATTTTTTTTAATTAATAAAATTTAAGGGTATCGTCCATTTTTTCTTTTATATACTTTCGTTTATTTTAAAAAAGTTAAGTTTTATTTCTTTCAAAATTCATACCTTTTTTTATATAATTTTTTGCAAAAAATGTATGTAGTAAACAAAAGTCTAAAATAGTCTTCTTTATCAAAAAAAAAATTAAAAACAAAAAAGTTAACTGTTTTTGAAAAAATTGTTAAATATTTAACTTTTTAACCACACCAAAGTTTCTGCCCATTTTCAATTTTTTTATTTTTTAAATGGCGGTTCAAACCGTGAACCAGAATCGTACGAACGATTCATAACCGTGAACCGGAATCGTCCAAACCCAATCCGATTACAATTCATTTCTCCCCGATTTGGTGAATCGCAGATTCAGAATCGAAACCGCCGGTCTGAACTGTCTGAGTATATGTCTACACAGAGCTAAAGCCAAGGTTCTAAAAAGCGCTAGGCGGATGCTAGGCGGCGGAGCCGGGCCTAGCGCCTAGGCGAAGACTAGTCGGGGACTAGTCGGGATAAGTTGGGACCTAGGCGGGGCTTAGAACTAGGCGTTGGAGAGGGGCATAGCGTCTAGGCGGGACCTAGACGCCCTTAGGCGAGATCTTTTAAAACACTGGCTAAAGCTCGTAGGCAGAATTAATGATTATTATAAAGCAGCCTGATTCATGATGAACCTGACATGCAAGCATGTGAAAAAAAGGATTTTTGGTAAATTATACTCCCTCCGTCCCGGTAATAAGTTTATCATTTTGGTCTCGGTATGCAAATTAAAGGTGGAGAAAATATTGTGAGTGTAAGGCTCCGTTTGTTTAGCGTAAAATATTTTTCGAAAAATGATTTCCTACAAAATGTTTTTCGAAAAATGAAAATATTTTCCGGAAAATGAGATAAACATGTTTAGCGTAAAACATTTTCTCAATTTTCCGGTGCGAAACAAACACCGGAAAATGGGGAAAATGTTTTCCGGAAAACATTTTCCCCAAACAAACGGAGCCTAATAGTAAAATATGAGAGAGAATGAGTGGAGGAAATAGTAAATTTGAAAAGTGTTGTGAGTGTAATAGTGAAATAGGAGAGAGAATGAGTGAAAGAAATAGTAAAGATTCTTTGCCAAAAAAGAAAATGTGAAGCTTCTAACGGAAAGCCATTTTAAGTAAAAAGTAAAATTATCAATGAGACGGAGGGAGTATATCTCACATTTAATAAATAACTATATATGTACGCGAATATAGATTTGGGAGCTATTTTTTTTTTTTTATACCCAGGTTCCCAGCTTCGGCGAATTAATCCTGGACCACCAGCTACCGACCCCTCAGTATCCTGGCATTACTCTTACATCACCAATAAATTTCTTGGACCACCGGCTACCAGCCCCCCAGTGTCCTGGCATTACTCTTACATCACCAATAAATTGGCTGCTCCAGCTGTTCCTGCCAAGATTCGAACTCTCCACGCTGATGTTGCAAGCTCAGCAATGCTGCTTCATTAACTGCACGGATATGCCCTGGGGGGCTCCTAAGAAACCTGAAACTCATGATAATTTCACATAATGATTCTAGTGAAAATCGAACACCAAACCTCCTCGTAGGAAAGTCGCACATCATACCAGCATACCACAAGACCAAATTACCAATTGTGAACTTCTAATATAGTCCATGGTCGATATACTTATTTAAAAGAAAGACAATGTGTTTCAATCTAGATCATTAGCTTAATAGAATATCAAAATCGGTTTTTCTAGGTTTTTCTAACGTGTGCTTGATGGGATACATTAAATTTCTTAAATATGATTTATATATTTCCATAAATATGTACGTTTACATATATAAAAAAAATAATCTATAATTATAAAAATGAATAGGTTAAAGTAAGTTTAATAAATGTATTGGTTTCCTTATTTAGAAAAATCAAAAATATCAAAATTAGCCATATACTTCCTCCATCTCAAAAAATAGTTTCATTTTTCAACTGTTAAATCAATTTTGAACAATAATTTAGCTTAGTGTTAAGTATTCTAATTAAAATTTATAACTTGTTATTAATATATCTTCGTAAATATTATCAACAATAAATTTTAAATTTTTATTAAAATAAATAAAATTAATCTAATTATTATTACTAAAAGTTAAGTACTCAAAAAAAAAAAAAAAAGAGATTATTTTATGGGACGGAAGGAGACCAACAACAGCTTCTGTAAAATGGTCCCAAGGAGGGGAGAGGGAAATGTGATACGTGTTAGAAGTAATAATGTATGATGGGCGAAACTTATTGTTACAAAGTGAGAAACACGTTTTTTTAGTTATTAGCAAAAAAGTATTTTTAAATTTGTGATGTTATTTTTATAGACAAGTGAAAAATTGTTTGCGGTGACATTTTTGTAAATAAGTTAATATATTCTTCTTATTGTATGGAGAAACGGGTTTTTTAATATTCAGAAACCTTCAAAATGAATATCCAGAAACCTTCAAAATGTTTCTGGATATTCATTTGATGGTTTCTGGATATACATTTGAAGGTTTCTAGATATTCAGAAACCTTCAATAAGCAATTTCTGGATATGCACCTAACACATTTCTGGATATACATTCACATACTTCTGGATATGCACCTAACACATTTCTGGATTGCCGGTTTAAAGTTTCTGGATATTCATTTTAAAGGTTTCTGGATACTCATTTTGAATGTTTCTGGATATTCATTTGATGGTTTCTGGATATACATTTGAAGGTTTCTGGATACTCATTTTATAGTTTCTGGACATGGTTAATTGTGTGTTTCTGGATATTCAATTTGGTAGTTCTGGATATTAAAAAACACGTTTCTCCATAACTTATGGAGAAACGCGTTTCTTCGGAGACCTACTCATAAGTTAAACTTCGTGCGATGGGTGATGATCATGACCAACAAAATTTATGAATATCAAACTCAAAAGATTCTGAATAGCCCGAGTATTTGAGATTGATATTCATTAGGTTTGATGCGCGTTGCGTGTATTATCAACAAATCTTTTGGATATCAATTCCGAAATTCGAAAGGATTTGAAAACACACTAACTTCCGTAAAATAAAATGGTCCAGACGATGTGCTACGTGTAACAAGCTAGTAATGAATGATGGAGATGGATGAAGTTAAAGGAAGTGCGTGACTGACTTCTTAAAAGAAAAGAATAGGGTACTATATACTACACTCTTTTATCATATAGTTGGAATATAAAGAGTATACTCAACAAGTTATAAACAATTCTACCACAACACACTGCCAATTAAGGCTTTTTTTCTTCCACATATTCTCTTTCTTTGTGTTGAAAGTAGAGAGAGAGAGAGAGTGAGAGAGAGAGAGAGAGAGAGAGAGATGCAATTAGAAGTAAAGAAGGTAGAAAATGGAGGTCCAATAATGGTGTCTAGTTCAACATATTCCTCTCTTTTGGCCTCCCAAGATCGTGATTTTCTCATTTCTCCCTCAGGAACTCAGGTTGGATCTCTCTCTCTCTCTCTCTCTCTCTCTCTCTCTCTCTCTCTCCCACACACACACACACACACACACACACACACACACACACACACCCCATGAGCATGTGTACAAGTTTATGCTGCAAGGCACATGAACTGCTAGCTATAATCTTATCGATGCTAATTAAAAATATGTTTCGAATTGAACGGGTTCTTTAATTAAGCCCCTATTGTATTTTTCATGGATTTCTTATTGACGAGAAAAATGAAAATAAAGAGTATGATCTTTTATTTTATTTTATTTTTATTTATTTAAAAAAAAAAAACTACAGAAAAGAATATGGTGTAGATCTCTACTTTCTTCAACTATTCTTCGTTAGCGTTCTTGCTATCACTAATGCTAGGTTGGTTCTTCTACTTGTTTTACCGATGGGCGTTAGGTTTGATAAAATAAGGACACTTAAAATATACTCCATATTATTATGTATGAGTTGGTTTTGGGAGAAACTAGTTTCTCCCAAATATTATAAAAAGTCATGTTTTATTTTAAAAATCGGTTCAATGACCGATTCAAAAAGCCGGGTTAGTTTGATTTGAAATTCATGTACCAGTTTTTTTAAGTTAAAAACAAGATTTTTTATAATATTTGGGGGAAGAGTAACTCTTGTGAAAAACTAATTTTTTTCAAAATGTTATAAAAAAATTAGTTTTCAGAACAGTTCATCACTCTTATTAGTTAGACTTAGTACTTTAAAACTAGTTTTTTTCTTATGTTACGAAAAAACTAGTTTTTTGCAAGATTTTGACTTGGGGAAAACTAGTTTTCCCCAAAATTTTCTGATTAGGTATTATTTCGTTTCAAAGTTTACGTAATTTAAAGGATTTATATTTATACACAAATTATATTAGAATTCTAACAAATTTCCTTATTCTAAGAATAAATACAATTCTAATTGAAATGCCCTAAATAAGGTAAATAAATACTTTATTTTCTTATTTTTTTTGGAGAATATCTCTCAATATCATAACAGATTTTTACTGTTAGACAATTATTCCAAATCTACTAAAGAGAGAATATGGACCGACAGACTTAAGAAGGTACTTCCCTTATCACCAATTAATTTTAAGGGAAAACCTATAATATAATCTGTTATCG
Source organism: Adenophora triphylla var. japonica (assembly GCA_022495995.1). Classification (NCBI taxonomy): domain Eukaryota; kingdom Viridiplantae; phylum Streptophyta; class Magnoliopsida; order Asterales; family Campanulaceae; genus Adenophora; species Adenophora triphylla. The sequence continues at coordinate 38,343 of JAFEMH010006192.1, read as the reverse complement.
GTTCATTACAGCCCATACTCACATTTGAACCTCTATACTTCTTTTTACCCAATCTCTAATTCTAATATGATATCAGAGACACCGATCTATGATGGCCTGATTGCTTCCGTTGCTTTTACATGTACCCGTTGTCATCTCTTTTACGTAAGCTAAAGGAATCATATTTATACACAAATTATATTAGGATTCTAACAAATTTTCTTATTATAAGGGTATGTTTGGCAACTCAATTCCAATTAATTGAATTGGAATTGAAAGGGTTAAATTAGTTCCACGGAATTCATTTTGTTCTTCCAATTTCAAATCCAAGTCTTGAAATTGAGGTTGCCAAACATACCCTAAGAATAAATACAATTCTAATTGTAATGCCCTAACTAATGTAACCTTACTAAATTGGCTAAATATCAAATTAGTTAACTAAATATTTTATTTTCTTCTTTTTTTGAAAATATCTCTCAATATCCTTACAGGTTTTTACTGTTAGACAATTATTCTACATCTAATAAAGAGAGAATATCGACCGACATATATACTTGATTAGCTACTTCCCTTATCACCAATTGATTTTAAGGGGGACCTATAATATAGTATGTTATCGGCTCAGTCTAGCCTATACTCACATTTGAACTTCTCTACTTCTTTTTACCCAATCTCTAATTCTAAAATGGTATCAGAGACACCGATCTATGGTGCCATGATTGCTTCCGCTGCTTTTACATGTACCCTCTGTCATCTTTTCTATAAGATTCATTATCTCCTATCTTTAACAAGGTCTACGACTCTACGTGCTTAACCCTTAACCTTCTTCTCGGATCATACGCGAGGGGGCGTGTTAGACAATTACCCACATATACTAAAGAGAGAAATATGGACTGATATATCGACTTGAGCAAGTACTTTCCTTATCACCAATTGTTTTTAAGGTGTAACCTACAATATAGTCAGTTATTGCCCTGTACAGCCCATACTCACATTTGAGTCTCTACTTCTTTTTGCCCGATCTAAGATTGACATCTATGTAATTTTTAGTTTTTTTTTTTTTTTAATTTTTATTACTTTTTAAAGAGGATTTATTATGATTCCATACTTAGCTTGACCTTCTTAATATTAAGAGGTATAAAAAAAATCAACTTTAAATCTCACATAATAATGCTTGATCTTGACTTGACTGTATCACTGACTGTATCACTGAACCACTCATAATTATGAACAATTTTGATATCTATTATGTACTCCCTCCGTCCCATTACAAGGAGGACAGTTACTGTTCACGCGTAGATTAAGGAAAAAAATAATGATATAAATGTTGTGAGTGTAAAAGTAAAATAGGAGAGAGAATGAGTGGAGGAAATAGTAAATTATAATGGTGTTGTGAGTATTAAAATAATGTAGGAGGGAGAATGAGTGGAGGGAATAGTGATAAAAACTTTCCTTTTTAGAAAGTGTGATTTGTAATAGGACGTCCAAAAAGTAAAGTGTGTGACTTGTAATGAGACGGAGAGAGTATGTGATACTAAAAGAATGATAAACACTATTTACCTCCTTTTCAACCGCAAAACACAAAACATATGAGATGCTAGAAGCTGAGAAAAAAATATCTAAAATACATTTTTTAATGAATTGTTTAATCAAAATAAATGAACGAAATGAACTACTCACACACACATGCATGTACAGAAATGCCTAGAAGATAAATTCTAGAAAGAGAAAGCCTTCTCTCTAACTTCTAGGGGATCAAACTCATGACCTTCAAGTTGAAAGTCATAAGCTCAAGCCAACAAGCCAAATCTCCATATATATATATATATATATATATATATATATATGTGAAAATATGAAAACTGTACACATAAATCCGTGACACAATAAAAGTTCAGATCCCAAATTATAAGAACTAGACCACATAACAGATGTCATGATTTGGCCAATATTTTCCATTCTTACCGACAAAAAGAGAACACTATGGCAACCTCATTTTCCTTTTTGGTACTGCGTCGTTTTCATTTTGCTGGACCTCCTTACCTCTTCCACGTGTTTACCTCTCTCTCTTGTGATTACTTTTATGCATATCCAACCCAATGCCCACTTTTTTTTAAGCAAATGCATTATTTTATATAAATATTAAAAAAAATTGTGTTTTTTTTTTTTTTTTTTTGAGACTTAAACCCATAACTAAAGAATAAAAGTTCAGCACTTTTCATACAGGAGCAGTAGGAGCGGCGGATCTACACCAAATATTTTGATGTTGCCTGTTCTTTACTAAAAAATAAAAAAAATTGGCGCAAAATTAAAATTAAAAATGTTTACATACATAAGAAATAATAGGCTTCAGTAGGCACCACACTACAAGAAAAAACGATTTTAGCTAGGACAAATTTCGTAGCTATAATGAAGATTCCGTAGTTAAATCGTGTTTAGAGACGAATTTGTTCCGTAGCTATTTCGTGGATGCAGGTTCATCGCTGTTTTGGAGCTGTTTTAGAGACGGACATGTCCGTCTCTAAATTAGAGACGGACATATCCGTCTCTAAATTAGCTACAAAACAGCAACGCCCAATTTAGCGATCAACCTGCACACACGGATTAGCTACGAAACAAATATGTCCCTAATTCATATATATATGAATTATAATACTACTAAAATACACTTATAAATAATCTTATATTGAAAAAATGTCATATATACATCAATTAACAATGTCAAAATACCACTACTAAAATATAATTCACATTCATAAAATTTCCTAAATCAAAACTTTTAAAATCAATTACAATTACAAATGGGGGTTCAATTATATAATCAATAATAATTTCCTAATTAAACAAAACCAAACCCATTACTGTCCTTGGACCAGTCCAAACCACAGCCAAGACCAAATCAACGACCAACTAGCTCACCAATGAGGCGGCCGCCTGGCCCATGCCGAGGCTGGCGCCTCAATCCCAGCTGTTTGGCCCCAAATCTGCCCAGCTTCATGCGGCCGTCCGGAGAATCACGATGCTGCTGCCTTACATTCAGAAAATCGACCCAAGAAAAGCCACGGTGAGGCGGCCGCCTGGCCCCATATGAGGCTGGCGCCTGGCCCCATATGAGGCTGGCGCCTCACCTCCAGAAAAAATGCCCCCGATTGAATTGCTCAAAAATGGCAAACAAATTTACCCATCTTCCGGAAATACAGGAAATTGGTAATCAGACACCATATTTGATAATGCTTAACAACAAGCCTTGGATTCAAGTACAAGTTATAAGGTGAAATTATCTGCAAATTCCACAAAAGCAACATCATCAATACCAACTCAAATTCAACAACAAACAATCACATACAAATAGAGACAAAATTAAAAGGAAAACTTGATTTCATTTCCAGAAAATCAAATAACCCAATTGAGAAACCCACCCAATAATCCAACCCATAAATGATTTTTCCAATTGAATTCATAAACCAATATATAAACAAATGAATCAACCAAAAATACTCGAGGAACAACCAATGGTTGTGACAATCGCAATGGCGTGAGATAAGATCGAGTTATAATAGGCATCTAGCGACCAGGAATGGCCCACCGCCGATTTCATGGTTATCGCCTGCGTGGGGAGTTTCGACGGCGATCTTTCCACATTAGCGGTTGTCTTCGCTTGCCATATCGCAAGAGCGGTAGAGCAACAGTGTAAGGAGCGGAGGGTGAGTGGGTGACGACGCGCAGTGGAGCGATTGGCGAGGAAAATGTAGAGAGGAGAGGGAGGCGTATCATGAGTGACAGAGGGCGAAGAAAAGAAAGCAGAAAGTGACGGAGTATGGAGGCGGAGGTGGTGACAGGTGATGGCGCGTAAGGTGCAGAGAGAGTAGGGAATGGGGAGGTTGTTTGTGTTTGCTATGTTTGTTGCTGCCATGGAGAGAAATAGAGAGGGAAATAGAGAAATAGGGTTAAATGAGAGGAATAGAGGAAAGGGAAGAGGTTTTGTTTGAATTAATATGGACCGTTGGATTGAATGTAATGAACAGTTAGATGTTGCTTTGCTCATGATCCGCGTGAAATTTTGGTACCCAATCAAACAATGCCACATCACATATTTATATTTGTTTCACACTATACTATATGTTAACTAAAATATTTATGCCTAATATCAAGAATAATAATATTTATTATCAGTAATTTTTATTAATGAATTATTAATTATATAATTGATTAATTAATTAATATTAATTTAATTATATAAACAGTATAATATTAATTTATTACTAATAATAACTAATAATTTTTATTTTTTTATTGAATAGGAAAAAATATTTTAGACTTTTTTTATTACTATAATTTACAAAAAGTTATCTAAAATATTTACATGCTTTTATTTGATTTATCCCAAATTTTAGTTAAAAGAGGGACGGACTACCCTATATTTAATTTTTATTTTTTTAAAAAATATTTATTGACTAAAAAATAATATTTTAGAATTTGTTAATTAGTGACTTTTTTTAGAAAAATTTATATAAAAAAATATAGAAAAAAACTAAACAAATGAAAGTATATAGAAGAAAAGTCAAAAGAGGGACGAACTACCCTATATTTATTTTTTATTTTTATTTTAAATTTTTTATTGATTAGAAATAATATTTTAGCCTTTGTAAATTAGCGTATTTTTTTTTTACTAAAAGGTATATAAAAAAAGATAGAAAAAAACTAAACAAATGAAAGTATATAGAAGAAAAGTCAAAAGAGGGACAGACTATCCTATATTTATTTTTTATTTTTATAAAAAAAATTTATCGACTAGAAAATAATATTTTAGACTTTGTTAATTAGTGTTTTTTTTTGGAAAAAGTTATATAAAAAAAGATAGAAAAAAACTAAACAAATGAAAGTATATAGAAGAAAAGTCAAAAAGGGACGGACTACCCTACATTTATTTATTTGTTTATTTTTAATTTTTTATTGACTAGAAAATAATATTTTAGACTTTGTTAATTAGTGATTTTTTTTAGAACAAGTTATATAAAAAAGATAGAAAAAAACTAAACAAATGAAAGTATATAGAAGAAAAGTCAAAAGAAGGACGGACTACCCTATATTTATTTTTTATTTTTTAAAAAAATATTTATTGAATAGAAAATAATATTTTAGCCTATGTTAATTAGTGATTTTTTTTAGAAAAAGTTATATAAAAAAAGATAGAAAAAAACAAAATTTAATAACAGAATTCGAAATTATTAATACCGGATCGCAGTGTGAGCGATCGCCCTATATAAGGGAGCGGCCGCTCTCTTGTCCGTCCCTCTTTTTTCAAATTCCAATCAGTTTTTTAACGTTTTTTGTTATTTTTTTAGAATTTTCATCAGGAGCCATTACGTTTTCGCTAGTTTCTCTAATTTCATTACTTTTTTAGAATTTTCAGTCAGTTTTTAACGTTTTCCAGTTAGTTTTTCAGAAATTTCAGTTAGTTTTCAAATTGTAATCTTTATTAAAAAAAAAAAAAAGACATATAGAGTACAAAACTTAAAAGAAACTGTTAACCGACGGTTATAACCGTTTCATTGGACACGTATATATATATCTATCAGTCCATGGCAAGCTTTCATGGAATTAAAATTAACAATAATAAAAGAATAAGTATGATAGAAAATTGACCACATCCCGGTCACGTAGGATACCCGTCAAGGATAATTAGACGGGGTAAATTCATCAGGAGGATTGCGAATCCTACTCCCTCTCCTCGGCATACGACGACCACTTGATCTAGATTATTGAGATGAGGATGATCCATCAGGACTTTTTGAAAACTGCACACGAGGTAAATGGAAACTAGGCCTAAATCCCGGAATCCCGAATGCCTCTCAGGAGTCTGAGTATAATTGCTAGAAGAAGGGATCTCAGGCGGTTGCGTGAAACCAAACTGATTCATCAATTTGGTAAAAGAATTACCCGGTCCTGTCTGAGTGAACTCAAACTGATGCATATCACCGTATTGATCCCCCATCTCTGGCTCATCCTCCAGCTGGTATCCGCCACGCCTACGAACCCGATTCTGCCTCCGTGGCTCCTCTTCAGCAGTATGATTAACCGTTGGAGGGGGAGCTTGGGCTTGCAGTCGTTCCTACTCACTAATAGCTGTCAGCGTGTTACTGACACATTGTTGAGTGTAATTTCGCAGGTTTTCCAAGGATGTGGCATTCTGGCTGTATATGTACATCCCTTGGAGACTTTGAATCTGTTCAAAACAATTAACTAAAATTAATTAATACGGAAAAAATGGTATTTTTTTTTTGTAAAATCATTGTATGTAATATATAACTTACCACACCCTCAAAACCAGTTGAACGTGGCCTGAACCCTAGTCCCTCCACATTAGACGAATTCTGGATGAGCGATCGAGTAATACTCCTATACCATCTCAAATAGGGGTGATGGTAACTCATATCCACTTCACCAAACTCTCCATCAACGACATTAAACTCCCGTTCATTCCACTTTTCTATGTGCGGACCATGTTCTTGCATCCAGTTAACGCCTGACCGACCTCGCCGACTAATCCGATGCAGGTCCAAACTAGTGTCGCAGTCATCAGGCACACCTTGAACCATCCCAAACTGTCGCATTATGCAATCTGGAAAGTGCCATTCAACAATCTCAGCGGATGAGGGCACCTTCGCCCTCCATATAGCTTCGCCCCCGAAGGCGAAATTCGAAAGCTGTCACACCGTTGTATGCCGCTACACAACCCGATCCTTGTCTAAATATGACAAGCTGGTCTCGATAGCCTTGCGGGTTATGGGTAGTCACAGAAGTATACGACAATGGACCCTTCCACCTACATATGAAACAATTGACATAAAAAATAATGAGTAAAAAAGCGATAAATTACAAAACAGATCATTTACAAAATGAAGTAATTGAAATATACCTGTAACCTACTGGTTGCAATCCATTAAGTGTTATTTCAGTATGTCTCCTAGGTTGTGTACACAACAACCTCTCCAATGCCCAAAGCTATAAAAAAATTGTCATTACGTACAAAACAGATTAAGTCCACTAGCATAATATAATCAAATATAATTGACATATCTGTACAATGGTCAAGAAGCCACCACACCCTTTCGAATTGTGCTGAGATGCTACACACATCTCCCTATACAAGAAGGCCAACGCTCCACTACCCCAACTGTACTGACCAATATTATTTATTTCCCTAAAAATTGCGAGGTACATCAACTTCACTAGGTTATCAGACGAGTCGGGCATAATGTATGACCCCAATAATAGGAAAATGTAGGCTCGAGTATATGTCTCAATCATATACTCGGACGCATTATTGGGAAGCTGTTCAAAAAGAGGGAAGTGATCTAGAACCCATCTCATAGACACCATTCCACCTCTTTTGATGTCTGCAGATGAGGGTGCAACCCCAAATAACTCCTCAACAATCTCAACCCATGCCCCCGTACTCCTACTAGTTTCTGAACTAGTCACCACCATTCCGTCTACAGGAAGACCACACAACATACCAATATCCTCTAAGGTGATGGTCATCTCCCCTACAGGTAAGTGAAAAGTGTGGGTCTCTGGACCCCATCTTTCAATCAAAGCCTCAATCAAATGCCAATCATATTGTAAATGACCTAATAAATACACTCCATAAAATCCAGTATTCATAAGTTTAGCTTCTATCCTCCAATCAACTCTAGCTGGAAGTTCTGTATCACGCCTAGGTCTTAAATTGGTTAATTGTTGTCCATCTCAAATATATTTAGATCTATGTGTATCCTGAGAAGTCAATACATGTGAATCGATTGGCCCAGGATCAATAAATGGTTGTTGTTCATGTTGATTCATCTGAAATACAAAAATTTAATAGTAATTAAATTTAAATGGGACTTAAGGTTTTGCTACATTTAAGCTCAAATTTTAAATTTAACACTTAAAAATTAATAATTAAATAGAAAAATTTCAACAAGTTTATCAAAGTAATTTTAACAAGCACTTTATTTTAAACCTAACTCAAGAAAATCCTAAGTAGGCAAAAATTAAATTACAATTGTTTAATTCATTGACAATCAACAATTAAGTACATAAATCACAATAGTTTTAACAACAAATTATATAAAAATGCACAAATAAAAATTCTTAAAAAAATTTATATAGCTAAAATTAACAACTCAAAACAAATAAAAAAAGAAATAAAACTAACCATTCTTAACTTTCTTTCTCTCACAACTCTTTCAACTTCTTCTCCTTCTCCTTAATTCTTTCTTTCTCTCTCTCATTGCACTGGTTATCCTTCTTCTTCCTTCAAAATGTTTGAATCTGAAAAATGAAAAAAGTGGGGGTGATTTCAAAATTTGAATCCGGAAATGGCATCCCCGGATTTCAAATTAAAGCAATCCAGAATTTGCATTTTCGAATTTGAAGATACGCCACTAAGAGCGATCGCCCCATAAGCCAAGTGATCGCCCTCTTCTGTTTTTCAGAAAATATTAATTTGCTTTATTACTTTTGTAAAAAAAAAAAAAAAGGAATCCGAAATTGTAAACGCCGGAATACATTAGGAGCGATCGCTCCGTTCCTTAGCGCGATCGCTCCCTATTAACAAATATTATTTTGGGAAATTCAATTTTGGAAAAAAAAAATCAAATCCGGAATTGTTAATTCCGGAATTCATAATCCGGAATTATCAATTCCGGATTTCAAGTGAAAAGTGCTAGTTTGGTACTTAAGTTTTTGAAAATGTTATTTTGGTATATAAATTTTTAAAAAGCTATATTTAAAAAAAAAATCGACTATCCTATATTTATTTTTTATTTTTTAAAAAAAATATTTTTTGACCAGAAAATAATATTTTAGCCTTTGTTAATTAGTGATTTTTTTAGAAAAAATTATATAAAAAAAGATAGAAAAAAATTAAACAAATGAAAGTATATAGAAGAAAAGTCAAAAGAGGGACGGACTACCCTATATTTATTTTTTAAATTTTTTTAAATTTTTTATTGACTAGGAAATAATATTTTAGACTTTGTTAATTAGTGATTTTTTACAAAAAAGTATATAAAAAAAGATAGAAAAAAACTAAACAAATGAAAGTATATAGAATAAAAGTCAAAAGAGGGACGGACTACCCTAAACCCTATACCCTAAACCTTATACCCTATACCCTAAACCCTAACCCCTAAGCCCTATACATTATACCCTAAACCCTAAATCATATATACATATACATTATACCTTATACCCTAAATCCTATACCCTAAATCTTATACCCTAAACCCTAAGCCCTAAACCCTAAACCTTATACCCTATACCCTAAACCCTAAGCCCTAGACCCTATACCTTATCCCGTATACCCTAAACCCTAAAGCCTATACCCTAAATCTTATACCTTATACGCTATACACTAGCTAAACCCTAAATCATATACCTATACATTATACCCTAAACCCTATACTCTAAGTCGTATATCTATACCTTATCCCTTATACCTTAAATCATATACACCCTAAACCCTATACCATAACCTTTATACCTTATACCTTATACCATATACCCTAAACCTTATACATATACATTATACCTTATGCCCTAAACCCTACACCTTAAACCCCAAGTCATATACCTATATCTTATCCCTTATACCCTAAACCCTAAACCTTATACCTTATACCATATACCCTAAACCCTATACCCTAAACATTATACCCTATACCCTAAACCCTAAGTCATATACCTATACCTACCTTATACCCTAATCCCTAAACCCTATGCCCTAAACATTATACCCTATACCCTAAACCCTAAGTCGTATACCTTATAAATTATACCCTAAACCCTAAGTCATATACCTATACCTTATCCCTTATAGCCTAAACCCTAAACTTCATATACCCTCATACCCTAAACCCTAAACATCATAACCCTAAACCTCATTTACCCTAAACCCTAAATCTCATATACCCTCATACTCTAAACCCTAAACCCTAAGTCATATACCAATACCTTATCCTTTATACCCTAAACCCTAAACCTCATATACCCTCATACCCTAAACCCTAAACATCATAACCCTAAACCTCATATACCCTAAACCCTAAATCTCATATACCCTCATACCCTAAACCTTATATACCCTCATACCCTAAACCTCATACCCTAAATCTCATATACCCTCATACGTACCCTAAATCCTAAACATCATAACCCTAAACCTTATACTCCCTCCGTCCCACCTCACTTGACACTTATTTCTATTTTGGGCCGTCCCAGCTCACTTGACACTTCCCAAAATAGCCTACTTTTTATAATTTTATATTCACTCTACCCCACCACTCATTCTCTCTCTTCATTTTTCACCACTCAATTTATTCAACCAACACTACTATTTACCCCACTCATTCTCTCTCTTCATTTTCTACCACACATTTCTTTTATTTTATTCTTTTTTCTTAGTTCTCGTGCCCACCTCAAGGGTGTCAAGTGAGGTGGGACGGAGGGAGTATACCCTAAACCCTAAATCTCATATCCCCTCATACCCTGAACCTCATATACCCTCATACCCTAAACCTCATATATCCTAAACCCTAAACCTCATATACCCTATATTTATTTTTTATAGAAGAAAAGTCAAAAGAGGGACGGACTACCCTATATTTATTTTATTTTTTTAAAAAAAATTTATTGACTAGAAAATAATATTTTAGCCTTTGTTAATTAGTGTTTTTTTTAGAAAAAAGTTATATAAAAAAAATATATAAAAAACTAAACAAATGAAAGTATATAGAAGAAAAGTCAAAAAAGGGACGGACTATCCTATATTTATTTTTTATTTATTTTAAAAAATTTTATTGACTAGAAAATAATATTTTAGCCTTTGTTAATTAGTGATTTTTTTTAGAAAAAGTTATATAAAAAAGATAGAAAAAAACTAAACAAATGAAAGTATATAGAAGAAAAGTCAAAAGAGGGACGGACTACCCTATATTTATTTCTATTTATTTTTAAATTTTTTATTGACTAGAAAATAATATTTTATCCTTTGTTAATTAGTGTTTTTTTTTTAGAAAAATTTATATAAAAAAAGATAGAAAAAACTAAACAAATGAAAGTATATAGAAGAAATGTCAAAAGAGGGACGGACTACCCTATATTTATTTTTTATTTTTTTAAAAAAATTTTATTGACTAGAAAATAATATTTTACACTTTGTTAATTAGTGATTTTTTTTTAGAAAAAGTTATATAAAAAAGATAGAAAAAAACTAAACAAATGAAAGTATATAGAAGAAAAGTCAAAAGAGGGACGGACTACCCTATATTTAATTTTTTTAATTTTTTTATTAACTAGAAAATAATATTTTAGAATTTGTTAATTAGTGTTTTTTTTTAGAAAAATATATATTAAAAAAGATAGGATTTAGAATATATGATATGGGTTTTAGGGTAAATGATATACTTTTTTTTTTTTTGGATTAAGAAAATTATTTGAGATGTTGGTCAGTCGTGAATTTTTTTATACAAAGTTATATAAAAAAAAGTGTTTTTTTTAAAGAAATGAAAATATACAATTCATAAATCCTAAAATTGAGAAAATAAAAATAAATCTATTTTAGCTACAGGTGTTGAATCTGCTCTAAATTAGAGACAGATTTTGAACACGTCTCTAATTTAGAGACATATACGAATTCTGTCTTTAAATTTTAGAGACGAATGTTGAATCTGTCACTAAATTAGAGACGGATTCAAAAATCTGTCTCTGAATTAGAGACGAATTAAAATCTGTCTCTAAAATTTAGAAACAGATTTTGTATCCGTCTCTAATTTAGAGACGGATTCAGAATTCGTCTCTAAACGGATTCTGAATTCGTCTCTAATTTTTGGGTCTGTCTCTAATCTGTCTCCAAATTAGGTACAGACTTCGTTCGTCTCTAATTTTCCGTCTCTATTTTCGGTTTTTCCTTGTAGTGCCACTTTACATACATAAATATAATAGGCTTCACTTGGCGCGAAATATTTGGTGTTGCCTGTTCTTTAAAACAGGTCAAAACGACGTCATTTTGCAAAAAATAAAAATAAAAATTGGATTGCCTGGGCAACACCAGACACTAGTGTAGATCCGCCCATGTTTTCATACACTTTATCTAGTGATTTAGATAAATTATTTGATTAAGTGGGTGCACTTACATACGCTATATTGCAGGATAACAGATTTGTCATTGCCATTCAGTTATACTCCCCCGAAAATCAATTCATTTTATTTTTGATAAAAAATAAAAAACTAACCTTTTATAGCTAATGTATACATTATTGCAGATTAAAGTTTCAGAGCTAGAAGGCAAAGTTGTGGGAATTTATTTCTCGGCAAACTGGTATCCACCATGTCAAAACTTCACCACCCTCTTGATCGACGTCTACAACCAAATCAAAGCCATTAACGGATCAAACTTTGAGGTTGTTTTCGTGTCATCCGATGAAGACTTGGATGCTTTCAACAACTACCATTCATGCATGCCATGGCCCGCCATTCCGTTTTCTGACTTGGAATCCAAGAAAGCTTTAAATAGAAAGTTTGACGTTGAAGGTATTCCTTGCTTGATTATCTTACAACCTAATGTTGGTAACAAGGATAATGATTTGACGACGTCGTCGTTACGTGACGGAGTTGAGCTCGTTTATCGGTATGGGATTCGAGCTTTTCCGTTTACTGAAGAGAGGTTGGAGGAATTGTTGCAGGAAGAGAAGGAGAAGCATGAAAGGCAAACTTTGATCAGTTTACTTGCAAGTAATGATGGGAACTTTCTCCTGTCCAATTCTCAAGGCAAGCAGGTTAGTCCTTCCATCATTTGTCTATAGTTAGTAGCAGAAGTAGAATTTTGTGCCAAATGTTACATTTTCTAGTATGTTAGGGGTGAATGTGAAAACTTGAAAATATTAGGGTGGAAAATTAAACTAATTGTCGTCATATTCTTACCTTGTGAAATAGTTAATCTTATAAAAAATAATAATAAAAAAATGGGCATTTTAAACTGTCAGTTTAACCAATAAAACTGTCAGATCATCAGTTAAAACTGTCAGATCTGTCACATAGTAATATGACAATTCTAACTAATTTTTGTTTGAAAAAAGTTACTCCAATGTGCTAACTAATTTTTTTTGTTTGTTGGGCTTTGTAGGTACAAGTTTCTACCTTGGTTGGAAAAACAATTGGGCTTTACTTTTCAGCCCAATGGTGCATTCCATGTGTAAAGTTCACTCCTAAACTCATTTCAATATACCAAAATATCAAACAAGCACTTGCAAATGATGGGGAAGAGGATTTTGAGATCATCTTCATCTCAAGTGACCATAGTAAAGTCGAGTTTGATTTGTACTTTGCTACCATGCCTTGGTTAGCCCTACCTTTTGGTGATCCAACTATCAAAACCCTAACTAGATATTTCGATATCCGGGGTATCCCTAGCTTGATTATTTTGGGCCCGGATGGTAAAACTATAACCAAACATGGGAGAAGCCTCGTGAACTTGTACGGAGAAAACGCTTACCCATTTACGGGAAGTAGAATTGAGGAGTTAGAGAAGCAAATGGATGAAGAAGCAAAAAGGCTACCGAAATCGGTGTTCCATACTGGGCATCGGCATGAGCTTATGTTGGTGTCTCAAGGCAATGGAGGAGGACCATTTATATGTTGTGATTGTGATGAACAAGGGTCTGGATGGGCTTATCAGTGTATTAACTGTGGTTTTGAAGTCCATCCCAAGTGTGTTCGGGCTGTCAACCGTGGGCTAGCTTTTGAGTCGTGATTTGGGCCCATTGGGCTTTGAAAGCCCATGAGCCTGTTTTAGTTGTTAATATGGAATGGCGGACAATAATGGTTGTTTTTAGTCAATTTGCCTTTTGAAACTTTAATTTGTGACCATCGAAGGTTAGACATTTAAGACCATAAAGCTTAACTACTACAATGTTCTGGGATTGACTTATATATCTATGACAAATTTTATGTTAATTTATGTTGTAACAGATTATATTTTAGAAGATAGAAAACAAGCAATAATTACAGAACACATACATATACGTGGTTCACCAATTTGCATACATACACAGATAGATAAAGAAAGAGAATATTATTATCTTCTGTAAATCAACAGATTACAATCTCTAATCTAGTGCATGAATTATTTTCAAAGAATTCATTTCTTTACAAACCCTATATTTAGAAACAGATGAGCAACAGAACTCTTGAAACACCTAAAATTATTTATTTTTATCACACTATAAATTACATACTTGAAGAACTGCTAAGTAATAAGGCTTATTTATACTGATTATTCCTAACCTTGCAGGATTTTCTAACCCTGCACAAATTTGCCGCTGATCAGACCCATACTGGGGTATCGCGTGATCCCCAAATGGGGTGCGCGATCGCGCCCTTTAGACACTAACTCCGCGCAAATGCCCCCTTGGCTGGGCGTGGTCGCCCCCTTCGGTCAGTCAAAAGAATTACTGATTTGCCCTTTGTTCGATCCCCTAAGTTGTTCCCAAGTTAGATGGCATCAAACCCAACAAATTTTCACATTGACATCTAACCTTCCGATCACAAACCAGAACTCCCATCTGCCTCAGATGTGTTATGCCAAACACCAAATTTGTCCTACGGACAACCAACACTGTATCTTTCTAGACACCCAAATATGTTATGATTAGGTGTATTTGAATTGATGGAGTTCGATTCAGATTCAAAGGGGGAGTCTAATAACAAGAACAAATTCAATTTGAATCCAAGATGGAAAAAGAGAAAGGGATTGAAGCCATTTTCGAAACAAGAATAGGAAAGCCTCAAGGTTTTGAAATTCTTTTGGCTTATGGTTTATGGTTTAGGTATTATAAATAATCTCTTCTCCCTAGAGTTGTTTTTCATTCCAGTGTGACAGCTTATATGTTATCAATAATTCTCGGATCCAAGTTAGTGATTTCTATGAGCTTCATAGATTTTTTAGCTTGTCTGTAGCAGTTTAAGTCTCTCTCATCCGTTTTTAGAGATTAGGGCTGCATCGTTGTGAATTATTGTGATCAAAAATTCGTGCATATAATTAGAGAGATTGTAACTGGTGATTCTCCATATTAATAATGTTGTTCTCCTTCTGTCTGTAAATGTAGCCAAGTTGGTGAATCACGTAAATATTTGTGTTAGTTTGCGTGTGTATGTTGTGATTATCCATCTTTTTTAATGGGCCTATCAATATAAATCCTCGTACTTTGCTTAAACTTTGATTTTAACCATCGTTGTTAATTTTTTTAGCAATTTTATCCCTTATACTTTAGATACACATTCATTTTCTAAACAAGCCAAACGGCTACATGGATTAAACCCACAAATATGCTAAAGCAATCTAATTTTTATTATCAAAACTCTAATTTTCGGATTACACTTTTAGGGCTATTTTAAAGCACACATAAAACTTGGAAAACAATAAATAAAGTCATAAAATAATGCCTAACATATAAGGTAACCTGTTAGGGGTCTAAAAATAATAAATCAATTTGAATCTACTCTTAAACCTTTTATAATCATCCTACTAAATTTAATTCTGAAACTACTAAGAAAATAATAAAATATATGAAAATATATAATATTTCGTGCTACATCATTCTCCTCTTTTTGAAAATGACTCGACCCCGAGTCGGGGCCCCCTTGGTATCTAGCACGAACAACCTGTTTCACCGCAGCTCGTATCATCCGCATATTTTCAGCCAAATGTTTGTTTGAAAATTATCGTCCCACTTGAAAAGATTCTTTGAATAAATCAAAGTATTCCGCGCAGTTGAACGTAGGATAATTATTTTACCATCCCACTTGAAATATATTTGGAGTAAATTCTTTTCCTTCACACACTTTGGCATAAAATAATTTTTTTTAATAAATAATTATACCTTCTTCCTTAGACTCCTCTAGGGCATGATCATAGACTATGATGTCTGTATATTCTGTACTAATAAACCCACCATATACCTGCTTTAGGTCATCTATTCAACCTCACCTAAATTGTCCACATCTTCTTCATCCTTCTTCAATTCGACAACACCCAAATCTTTCTCCAAATCCCAAATAACCTTCTCTTTCCCAAAGCCAAATTTTTCTGATTTGGCTCTATCACTGTTTCTTTTGTACCTGAATCTCCAACTATGAAAATAAAATTATTACTAATCTCCTCTCTTTTTAAATCTTGATAATGAATTTCGGAATTCTGATATAAGGATCCAACTACAAAACAACCTTCTCTGTTTGAATCTGAATATGCCCCTCCGGCAGGCTGATCACGATGGAGATTTTCCTCGCATCCTGCAGGTTCTAATGGAGCCCCTCCCGTTGCCCCGGGTCAACACTATTCTTGATATTTTGCAACAATTCCTCGAACCGAGCCCGGCGTTCTTTAACAGCACGTTCATATTTCTACAGATCTTCGCGCTTCCAATCTTCAAACTTTTTTTTTATAATAATCGGCTTTGTCAGCATAAAATTTGGCTTCCATCTCATGTCGCTGCCTAGCCGATTGTTCTGCAGCTGTTCGTTTTAGATCTCACATTAATTTATATTTCTGCAAATGTCGATCATGCTGGTCGGACTCGTCCAGTTCTTCATCCTCCAACTTTAGAAAATATGTTTCCTGCCATCAACTACAAGTCAATCGATTATTTATTGCAACAATAACATAATATGTGTTGTTGTTATTACCTCTAGTAATCGCCATCATCTTAGGATTTAATCTGGCTCTGATGCCAACTGGCACAGTAAAATACAACATTGATAGCAGTAATCTACTGAGGAGATTATCGACCTAACTAAATCTATTTATAAGGGTTTCAACAAGCCAAATGGCTATGTAGATTAAACCCACTAAGATGATAAAGTAATCTAATTTTTATTATCAAAAGTCTAATTTTTGAATTATACTTTTAGGGTTATTTTAAAGCAACCATAAAACTTGAAAAACAAGAAATAAAATTTTAAAATAATGTCTCACCTATAATGTAACCTATTAAGGGTCTAAAACTAATAAATTAAGTCTATATCTACTCTAAAACCTCCTATAATCATCAACTAAATTTAATTTCGAAAAATACTAGGAAAATAATAGAAGATATGAAAATATATAATATTCCATGCTACATTAATTTGTCTCTAAATGTTTTTTACCAATTTTTTTATTAGTTATTTTATACTTGCAAAACTAAATATTTAGAAAGTAGATAAAATAATACATATTTATTTTTGCCATTAATTATATAAAGAGTGAATACTTTTGAAATGTTCCTCAAAATAAAATGAACATATATTTAGAAACGGAGGAGGAATTAAAAAAAATTTAATACCAAGCCACCTTTGGAGTTAAGCTTCATGGTCATGGTATTCTAATTCATGCATTTATTCTAACTTTGTATCCCATTTTATTGCATGACTTTTTTATCATCTAATTTTTGAATTTCACTTTTAATTCAAATGCATGAGTTACTAATCCTCATGCATATGTTTTGCTTTTATATCTCACACTGGAAGTATGACTCATAAGTCTCATAAATAGATTTGCCACATTCATTTTGTTCTTTAAGCAAAAAAAAAAAACACTGTTTAAGATATTGGAGCTAACTAAACATAATTTCAGCTAGATTTAGATGACCACCACCCATAGTAGCCATAATTCTGAATTGAAACTTAAATTAAAATTACCTTGTAGTTACCGGAAGGAGTACATAAGAAAGACGTCTACAATCCAGTCCAGGAGCAAAGTCACAAGTCCAGGAGCAAAGTCCATAATTCCCCTGGTACAATCTCCGATGTCCAAATTACGAACCAAGAGCCCGAGACAACAAAATTAGCATTTGATCTCCCATGCCCAAATCGCAAACCAAGTGCCCAACAAAGATTGTGAACCAAGATCTCTATATATTAACGTGCATGATCACGAAGCAAGATTCCCTATTATACTGAAGTCACCCCAATACCCAGTATAGTGAGCCAAATTTGGGGAAGAGGCGGTGGGAGTGGGTGGAGGGATGATGCGGTGGTGATTTGTGGAACGGAGTAAAGTCGAACGAAGAAGGGAAGACGGGGGAGGGTGACAGATTGCTTGTTCTTTGCTTATTTGGATTTAGAAAGACGATGAAAATTTCAAAATATTGCTTTTTAAATATTTATATACTAAAATAACACCAAAAAAAATATGTACCAAAGTAGCACTTTTTTTTTAGATTCGGAATTTCAATTTCCGGTTTTAATGTAAATTCGGAATTTCAAATTCCGGTTTTGGTTTTAAATACTCCGGTTTTGATTTTAAATAAATCCGGAATTCCAAATTCCGGTTTTAAAAATAATTTATTTTTTTATTTTTTAGGTAAATCCGGAATTTCAATTTCCGGTTTTTAAAAAAAAAAAATTTATTTTTTTCTATTTTTTTGTGATTTTGTAATGCTTAGGTCTGAGATTGGTGTCACTTTCTATTATGAGCCTTTGTCAAAGCAAAGAGTACCCGTTGTGATATTCTTGTAGATACATGTTTTCTTGCTTTATTTGATAATTTGAACAATTCAATAAATACCTATACAAGCAAGATCAATCATAAGATTGGCTGGAATTGGTACTCATTGACCTTTTAATTCCATAACTTAACCCCCAAACTAATAAAATTTGAATTTAGTCTATGTTCCTTGAAATGACATAGTGTCGACTCACAAAATAAAAAGAGAATTAAAAGAATTAAACTTAAATTGAAAAAAGAGTTTTATATATATATATATATATATATATATATATTAACTTATATACTCCCTCCGTCCCGCTATAAATCGCACACTTTCCTTTTTGGGCGTCCCATTACAAACCGCACACTCCCAAAAAGGAAACCTTATATTAATAAAATATTCATATATATATATATATATATATATATATATATTTATATATATAATTTCCACAAAATTAATTACATATATGTATACGTCTAATAATGTCAACAAATATAATTACATGTATAATATCAACAACACATTTATTTAATAATCCCTCGGCCCCATTGTTGCATTTAATTTGTCATTATTTTTAAGAATGTTTTTACTTGTTTGAACTCCCCATTTGTTGATATATATATATATATATATATATATATATATATATATATATATATATATATATATATATATATATATATATATATATATATATATATATATATATATATATATATATATATATATGTTGCAACAAATTTATATAAAAAACAGAAAATATATCAATCACACAACATAAATGGTACCGGTAATATTAATATAATGGTCTGATCTTGTTCTAAATTTTTACAGAATTAAAGTATTGGTCTGATCCTGATTTTCTAAAATTTTGATAAAAATCGAAACAATTCGGACCGTGAACACCCCTAGTTTATGTACCATAGACGAGGGGTTATAGTATATTCCTTGACACAGTTTAATAAATTTATTTTATACTCATTATTTGTGACAATCACAACTCACTTAAAGCATAAAAATGTCATCTGGTTGTAGTCAAATTTAATACCAAGCTACTAATAGAGTTAAACACATGCGATTCTACTTTATTTCATCCCCTTTGTTGCATGACTAAATCCGCAATTTTTCGTGCATTGCATCGCATTTTATTGCATTGTGATTCTACTTTATTTCATCCCCTTTTGTTGCATGACTAAATCCGCAATTCTTCATGCATTGCATCCCATTTTATTGCATGGCTTTTAATGGATCGTCGAATTTTGCATTGCATAACTTACCATTTTTCATGCATTACATCCCATTGTATTGCATGACTTTTAGTGGATCATCGAATTTTACATTGCATAACTTACCATTCCTCATTCATATGTTCTAGCCTTTGCATTCCACTTTATTGCATGACTTTTTTCTATATCATATATATATCCCTTCTATTTTGAAAATAAGAAACAATAAACTATTAATGTGGAACAAAGGGAATACCATTTAACTGATTTTCATATCTTGCATTAGAAGTATGACTTATAAATATTTTATTTTACTTTTTGCCACATTCATCTTGTTACTTAAGGGTGAATTCTTTTTAAGGGCAAAGCTAAAAACAATGTTCTTTAAGATATAGGAGCTAACTAAAGATAATTCAGACATGTATAGAGAGTCTATACTATATTCAATATTTGTGAAAGCTATAATAACTATGAAGTCGGAATCTATAATACAATACAAGGGGGTTTTAACCGCCTCTTATCTAGGGCATAAGTGGTGGCTGAGATTGAAAGTTAGAAATTTAATCCTAAGGCTGATATTTCTTTTCCCTCCCACAATCTCTTCTCTCCCTCCTCCGTCAACCACCATTCTTCCACATCCTACCTCTTTTCCCCTCTTCACGTTAAACCCACTCTTGCCACAACAGTTACACGTTAAACCCACCTTATACCGACTCCAATTCTCTATTGTGGACATCGCGCTCCCCCTTTAATTTCAATTGCGCAAATTGTAATCAGGTTCTAGGGCTTCAATCCCACATTTGTTCAATCCAACCTAATGTGAACTTGGCTTGAACAATTTTTCCATCAATTTGGACCTGCAAGTTTGTATTTCCCATTGTTAGTATTATTAGAAGAAGTTCCTCTGTGTGGGAATTACTGAAGAAAGAAAATACTGATGCATAAATTTACAATATGGAATTCTAGCTTGTAACTGTGTCGAATTTTGTCTTCAATTTCCCACTTCATTCTCTATGATACTCTGCTTGCATTCTAACATTTTAAATTGCATCTTTTATCTTTTCCATTTTTGCATTTTTATTTATCCAGTGACTAACTGGTTCTATGAAATGGACAGTGTTTAATGCTCTGTGTATTATATAGTTGTTGTTCCTAATGCTAGGCGTCATAATTGTTGAACTTAATACGGTTTGATTGATGTATAGAACTATAATTTATCATCAGCAACACTATGGATGTTTGTTTAAGGTTGGACAATGAACCAATTAATTTTGTTAATTAACAGAAATCAGTTGTTAGGCCCATGCAAACACCACCACCCTACTCATCATCGGCTCTATATGGGGGTCATGGTGCTCCGTCTTCGATGTATATGAGTGTACCACCTTATGGTTCTTCTATATTCAACGGATCATCTATGCCGCCTTATGATGTTCCGTTCTCTGGTGGATCTGCATATCATTATAACTATAACAGCCGCGTTGGTGGGGGAAGTCCATACAGACCTCTGCATCTATCTGCTCCATCAACTTATTTTAGCATGACCAAAATAAGTATCGTGTATATAAGGATGTTTGGGCTTTATTTGAAGGACTGCACTTGCTCTTTCCGTCCCAATATAAATAACTATTTTGGAAATATCAAATTTTTCATAAAAAAGGCTTGTTTATAATTTTGTAAATTTTTAGTTTGCTAAAATATAATAAATTATGAAAAAAATTGAAAAAAAATACATACTTAGGAATAAAGATTTCAATTTATTTATTTTTTTAAGAAAAAAATATTGATAGGCACCTTTGTTCTGTTATTATTATGTCTATACCAATATAAATTTCTCTTTTATTTGATGGAAACTCGGAAAAAATAAATACTTTATGTTTATTTGTACATAAAATATTGATCACCTTAATTGATTTTTAGCTAGAAAAATTAACTACATATAATTAACTAAATTTAAATATTTGCATGTAATTTTTAGGTATAATATTACGGATTAGGTTCAATAAATACAAATTTAAATATTTGCATGTAAGTCATGTGTGACTTTTTTGGCTAGTTGTTAGCGCTCAATACTGTTTGCAAAAGTCAAGTCCCTCTGCAAACATAGTTTGGTTTGCTGTAATTTTCCATTGGTTGAACCTCTCTTTAATTAAATCTGTCTAGAGAACACACGGATTGTAAAGGATGTTTGAAATATAGAAATACTTTGAAAACGTAAGTGCAAGACTTTGGATGGGTTTACCTCAAATAACTGCAATAAACGTACTACGAAGTTTATAGATCAGTGAATAGAATTAAATATCTTCCATTCTGGGACATGATGCATTTTGTTAAGCTAATCAAATTTTTGCCCTTATTGTAGGAAATGTCAAGGATTAAGAGAACGCCAACTAAGGGTATGACTAGAGTACAGAGAATGGAGTATTGAAATGCTAAGAACCGCAAGAAAGTCAAAATACTAGAGAAAAAACTTAGACAGACCCGACAGAGATTAAGAGCTACCCGCAGAGAGTTAGAGGCAGACCGCATAGAGTTAGAGGCAGATCTATACTTTATGAGGCGGAAACTAGATCGAGCTGAGGAATGGGGAGAGTACATGATGAACCAAGCTAGGCAATTGATGGATGCAGGAAAAAGTGAGGAAGGTCAAGAGGAATGAAGAAAGTCTAAAGAAGGGAGAGTTGTCTAATTAGATAGTGATGTGAATACTTAGTTAGTCTAGCATTAGATTATTTTGCTAATTCCCTTTGAAAAGAAAATCTCTATGTTTGGTGTATGTTTACAATAGTTTCTTCCTATGCACAAATTTATTTTGATATACACATGAGTTTATCATTTTCATTGGTCAATCCAATAGATTGTGAGAATGCTTCTTATGATTTGATTATTACTACCATCCTTTCGAGTAAATTATCCTACCTCAATCTCCAAATAGTGTCTTTAACACTTTTTTCATTCTATTGCCAACTTGATCATTATCAAATTTCACTCAATGGCACAACCTTCAACGCAAGGAAAAGAACCAGCTGCACCACATGTATTCTTCATTACCCGTTCAAATTGTATGTTGATCTTGAATTTTCCGAGTGTTTTGTCCAACCCACACCCCGACAAATGTTATTTCCATCTTCGAATATGGAGTTAGGAGAAAGTTCAACATCTAGAAATAGAAATTACATGCCTACCCGAAATACTTCTGCATCTCTGGGAAGGAGTAGTGTTCGTGGAAATGGAGAATCTAGGCGAAACGCAAGAGTTCGATCCCAACAAGCAACAAGCCAACATAATTCATCAAACATTGCTTTGGGTCCTTCGAGACGGGCATTCACGCAAGGGAGGCGACAGTCGTGTGAACAAATCGCTCCCTATTCTACAATGTAACCTAATTCATATTTTACTCTTCTTTAACTCAAATAAACTTCTCTTAAAAAAATATAACTCGCATTTTCAAATTTAGGTCAACTATATTAGAAGACCCTTCCACTACCGAAGAAAATGAAAATATAGTTGGTTTCAACTATATTAGAAGACCCATCCACCCCATATTTTCAACCAAAGTCAACATCATCGTAGTATGTGTGAAATTGCACAATCTAGGCGACGGGCAAGAGATCGAGCCGAACAAGCAAGAAGCCAACAAAATTCTTCGAACGTTTCTTTGGGTCCTTCGAGACGGGCAATCGCACAAAGGAGGCATCGTTCGCGTGAACAAGGCGCTCCTTATTCTACTATGTAACATAATTCTTCTTTTACTCCTGTTTAATTCAAATAAACTTCTCTTAAAATATATAACACGCCTTTCCGAATATATGTCACGACCCAAAATTTTGGTTATTAATTGAGTCAATTTAATAATATATGAGTGCATTTCATATCATTATGTGTTACATTTTAATTTTAGAAATTATGTGATAGTTAGTATTTTATGAGTTTAAGTTATTTTTAAAAGATATAATAAAGATCATTACTTAATGCTTTATGAGAATGTTAGGAGCAAGTAGTTAGAAATAGTGACTTGTTAAAATGAGTAATATATTTACTAAGGGTCAAGGAGGTTGAGTGTATTTGGTGTGTTTTAAGGGTTTAAGTAGTGATGAAGGTTGATAATTGAAAGGGGTTAAGTGGAATTTGATTTTTCCATGGAAAGTAAGTAAGAGCCTTCATTTTATAAAAAATAAGAAAACCCTTCAGTTTAAGAAATTCATGGTTCTTCTTCCAAACCCTAACCTTATCAACCTCAAAATTCATAAGTAATTCTAGAAAAATCCTTTTTCCGATCCGTTCGTTTCGGAGCGTTCGTGAGAAGAAGGAGCTTATTTTCATCCAAGCAAAATCCCTAGAGTTTCAAATTTGATTTCAGGTAAGTCATTATATTTTCTAGAAATTATGTTCATTTGGTGTTATAGATCATGTAGTTGTGTTATCTAAGGTTGTATGAGAATTTACAAGGTATTTTCTGAAATAGAGAATGAAAATGGGTTTTTAGCTAACTTGGAAATGAATTGGGTATTGAATGGGTCAACAATGGAGTTTTGGGAAAATTGAAATGGTTTGGATGTGTTGGAAAAGGGAAAGAATGGATTTTTAACTCTTGTAAACTTCTTTTGGTTTTCATATGGCTAAAACCTGGGTTTTGGTATGGTGGTTAACTTGGTACAAAAAGACTTGAATTGGTTTTGGGTCAAAAGCTGATGAACAGCCCTGTTTCTGCAAATCTGCATAGGGCACGAGTCGTGCCCTATGGCACGAGTCGTGCCCATCAGTCGTGCCAGGTCGTGCCCTTGTTTCGACGACAGATCTGGAGGGGTGTAAAAGGGGAACGAGTCATGCCCTGGGGCACGAGTCATGCCCTGACCAGTTTTGAGCATTTCATTTTAAAGCCATGTAGATCCAAATTTTCCACTTATATAATAATCCATAGAACACTACAACCAAAGTACAAGGTATGTATAACCAAATGATGTATTTACATTCCCAATTTGGTCAATTGAAGATGTGGAATGAGGAGGTAAAATAGGTGGGATTCATGGAACTCAACTCAGATATGATTATTATATATTGTGGATACTTCCTTGAAGGGCTTGAATAAGTGTAGAGTTCTTATGTGTTACACATTATAAATTGATATCTTTATGATGAAAGTTCTTAGGGTTCCCTACTTTGGAATCCTAAGTTCATTGAATTGATCTAGCTTTGTGCTATCTTTAATTGATACTTGTTATCCATTGATAGCATTTTGATATGCTCTGTTTGTTTGATTCCCTACTTTGGAATCCATGTTTATAATAAGCAAGTATGTCAGACCGTGCTTTTACTTTAAAGTCCAAACTGGGTACTTATTTGTTGGTTGGGCAGTGTATGGGATTATAATGGCACCGAGCCGAGTTCGTTATAATCTATACACTGGGTTCCCAAGTTGCCCATCCATTGGCCATGGTTTGGGTAGTGAGCTAGCTTCCCTTTCTTGGGTGATGTCTAGTTGCACATTTGGGTTGACTTTGTGTCATACCCCCTGTTTATGGTTACTTTGATTGGTTCTGGAACCGCTTCTTCAACAACTGTTGCTTTTTGGATCAGGACATCCTTTTGAGGATAAAACCTTGGCTCATTATCCTTCTAAGTGTTATATTATTGCACTTACTTGTTAGTTGTATGGGTATATCTTTTCTTGTGTAATAAGAAGGTGATATACATGGTACATTGTTATATGCTTCTTAAAGTGATTTCATAGCATCATGTTTCATATATAATGACGTTCTGAGATTCTTCTCACCCCGTCCTTTCATTGTATTCTTAGATCAAGTTGGGCCAGGGGCTAGGCCGCGTTGAGTATCGAGAGGGCGCCAAGTTGGGTTTTGAGGCACTTTTGGTAAGGATACATTATGTAAATGTATGACCTTGGGTAGAATTCATGGTCTTAGTGTATCTTTCTTTTGTAACTTCCAAATGGTTTTGTAAATATTTTTCATTTGGAAACTAGGTTCCTTGGTTTGTAAATAAGTGTGTGATTGTAAATGGTGTGAATGTAGAGTGAGTAGGTTGAAGTTAAATGGTTAAATGTGATTTAGTAAGTTAGTAAAGTTTTAAATGTTAAAAAGGTTTAAAAAGGGAAACATTTTAAAAGTATATTTTGAAAATTTTTCTTAAAAAGGGCGTCTTCAGTACGTGTCTCGGCACGTGGCCAAGTAGGTCTACGGGTCGGGGCGCGTCAATATAGGTCAACTATATTAGAAGACCCCTCCACTACCGAAGAAAATGAAAATATAGGTGGTTTCGAAGAGGATGAGCTCCATCTATGTGACATAGAGAATCAACAAATTTTCAATCAAGTTCGTCTTTCCCTTGGTAGAATGAATGGCATATGTCATCATTGTCATGCCTTGCACTGGATGGGCAAAAAATTGATTAACTCTCCTTTGAGTAGGCCCAGATTTGGAATATGCTGCTTGGATGGGTAAGTCAGGCTTCCTAATCTTCTTGATCCACCCACCCTATTCAGGGGATTATATGACGGTTGTGACCATCATTCAACGTCATTTTTTCAGAATATTCGACGATATAATGATGCAATGGCTTTCACTAGTCTTGGATGTGATCTAGATGATCGTGTACAACCTGGAAGGGCCCCTTATAGCTTCACTATACATGGAGAGTTGCGACATCGTTCCAGGTCATTACTACCACCTCCAGATTCAAATCATGTATACGCTCAACTTTACATATACGATCTGATGGCTGCCTTAGAATGTCATCAACGTCGAAATGATACGTTAGATGGAGAACTAATGGGCTGCATCCAAGAATGTTTGTTACAATACAATCCTTTTGCACCTATCTTTCGTCAAGCATGTGCAATATTAGAACAACAAAGCCAATATCAGCCTAATCAAAATTTGTCTCCAAGATATTTCAAGTTATGATCCAAGAAGAGATCAACGGCGATATAATGCACCTATTATTGATGAGATTGCAGTAATCTTACCCGGTGATGGTACTGAGAGAAGGAGAACAAGAGATATTGTCCTTCACTACAGAGATCAAGGCTTGATGCGGATAAGTGAAAGTCATCCAGCATATGCCCCATTTTATTACGCTTATTATTTCCTTTAGGCGAGCTAGGATGGGAACCATTCATGACTCTCTGGGATGTGAATAGGAAAGGTCTGAGTAATAGAAGTAGAAATAGACTCACAATGATGGATTACTACGGTTATCGTTTATTCGAACGAACAACTGAGTATTCTACCACTTTGAGAGGCAAAAAACTATTTCAGGAATATTTGGTGGACGTTTGGGCTGCAACAGAGCAAAATCGTCTTCTTTTCCTCAAGGAAAACCAAGAGGGATTTGTTCATGTTGATCGGTATAAAGATCTCCAATAAATTTTTGATGAAGAGAGTGCAAGACCGGATCAAATTGGTAGAAGATTCATCCTACCATCTTCTGTCACCGGTGGACCAAGGCAAATGTATGAAATTTTTCAAGATTCCATGGCTATTACACGCGCGTATAAGCATCCAGATGTTTTCTTAACTATGACAGCCAACCCGACATGGCCAGAAATTAGAGATGCTTTACTTCCTAATCAAACTGCAGCTGATAGGCCAGATTTGGTTGCTCGAGTTTTCGAATTAAAGAGAAAGCATTTGTTGAAAATTGTAAGAGATGAAAGGGTGTTTGGAAAAGTAGAAGCTTATGTTTTTACAATTGAATTTCAGAAAAGGGGATTGCCCCATATGCATGCACTATTTTTTCTCGCGGATGAAGATAAGATCAGAACTCCTGAGCAAGTTGATAGGGTGGTATGTGTCGAATTACCCGATCGAGATAGCAGGCCTGCACTTTTCGACACGGTTAAGAGATGTATGATACATGGCCCGTGCGGCACGAGAAACCCAAGTGCGCAATGTATGGAGAACAATATGTGCAAAAAAAAATTCCCAAAACAGTGGGCCAAAACAACTTCTATTGATAATGACGGCTATCCAATCTATCATCGCCACGATAATGGAGTTGTATTGACAGTAAGAATGAAGGAGGTAGATAACAGAGATGTTGTACTCCATGTACTCTTATCTCACAGAGTTATTTGATTGCCATATTAATGTGGAGGTGTGTGCTGGAGTTAGATGTGTGAAGTACATTCATAAGTACATATACAAATGTCATGATCGAACAACAATGGTTTTAGGAAAAGGTGATGAAATCAAACAATATCTTGATAAGAGGTATATTGGTCCGCCAGAAGTTGCATGGCAGTTATTCGGATACAACTTGCATGAAGAATTTCCTAATGTTGTTTGATTAGATCTCCATCTACCTCGAGATCATAATGTTTCATATGATTCAAGATGTTAACGAGAAGAGATAGCTGAACAAGTTGAGGGAAAAGTAACGAAATTAATGGGGTTTTTTAGATGTTGTGCTTCTGATGTAATGGCCCGACGGTTTACTTATCAACAAATGCCAAAGCAATTACACATGGAAGGAGAAGTTGTGGAAACGAAGACGTCATTTAAGCCAGGCAATTGGAAGAATATATTTTGCTAGCCCCTCCAGTGGTGAGAGATTTTACCTCCGACTCTTATTAATTACTGTTAAAGGGCCAACCTCTTGGGAAAATTTACGGACATACAATGGTTTTGTGCATGATACATTTAAAGGTGATTGCGTTGCACGGGGTCTTCTAGAAGATGATGAAGAATGGAAGCAATGTTTGGAAGAAGCCTCAGTTATGAAGATTGGGTACCAACTAAGGAAATTGTTTGCGCTTATTCTAACGCAATGCTCTCTGATACATCTCGATGAGTTGTGAACTAAGTTTGCAATGAATATATGCGATGATCTTCCTCACAAATTGTGCACACAATATGAAATTCCATATCTGGATGATAGTCAAATAACAGATTATGGCCTGCATCTGTTGAATGAAATATTGCATGAAACTGGAAAAAGCTTGGAAAATTTCCCACTAATGCCTCTTCCACTTCAAAATTGGACCTAAATGATCGGAAACAAGAGGTTATTGTGGGAACATAGACAACTTAAGTATGATGATCGCACTACTGGTGCGGAAGCAAATATCTCTCGCTCGAATGTTGGTCAGCGACACTGTTTTGATGTTGTGATGTGTTCGGTAAATGAAAATCAAGGGAAAACCTTCTTCTGAAATGGGGGTGCAGGAACGGGCAAAATATTTTTGTACAACACATTTGCAGGGGTTTGTCGATCGCATGATAATATCATGATCTGTGTTGCATCATCTGGAATTGCATCGTTATTGTTGGTTGGTGGCAGAATGGTACATTCTACCTTTTGTCCACCGTTGAATGTGTTGGAAGATACGTTGTGTTCATTTACGAAACAAATCAATCCATGCCCAACTCTTTAGAGAGACAAAATTAATAATATGGGATGAGGTTCCTATGCAGCATCGCCATTGCGTTGAGGTCGTCGATCGCAGCCTTCGAGATATTTGTGATAATGATAGCCCTTTTGGTGGAATTACTGTTGTTTTTTGTGGTGATTTTCGTCAAACTTTGCCAGTTATACCTAATGGACACCGTGAACAAATCTTGGGGTCAACTCTCCAAAAATCATCACTTTGGGAAAAGATATACGTCTTGACTCTATCGGAAAATATGTGGCTGGATCGAAATGATCTCGCGAATGTTGAGTTTGCGGAATACTTGAACAAGGTAATAGTTATGCATCCAAAATAAATATTTCTTTTATAAGCATTCATAATTAACGTTAAATAAATTTCCATCCAAGGTGGGAAGCAATCCAGATAAGACAATTGAACTACCTTCTACTATCCGAAAGTGTATAGACGTCAAAGAGCTAATAAAAGAAGTTTATCCAGCATTGCATATACCGGGGACTTCTACTGCTGGGTTCTTAACTGATTGAACAATTCTATCCCCGCGTAATGATGATGTCAATTATATAAATCTTCAAGCATTAGAGATGTTTCCTAAGAATATCATCAATTATCTATCGGCAGACAAATGTGCAGATGATGATACGAGTGATCCGATTATGGCAAATCGATACCCAATAGAGTTTTTGAACTCATTGAATCCTTTTGGTCTTCCCCCTTCAGACTTGCAGTTGAAAGTTGGTTGCCCAGTTATTTTGATGAGGAATCTTGCACCTAGGGATGGTCTTTGCAATGGAACAAGATTAAGAGTAGTTCGATGTGGGCAGCGTATTATTGAGGCTGAAATCTTGACGGGAGATAAAGCAGGCAATTTGGTATTTATACTAAGAATTTCTCTTACGCCTTCTTCAACCCTTATTATTCCAATTACAAGGCGCCAATTTCCAATTAGGTTGTACTTTGCAATGAGTATAAATAAGTCACAAGGTCAATCTGTTAAATTTGTCGGCATTGATCTTCTGGACACCTGTTCACTCACGGCCAATTATATGTTGCTTTATCAAGATGTACTACATTCAAAAGAGGATAACGATTCTCATTCCATCACCATCAGAAGATGACACATCCACAACAAATATTGTTTATCCTGAAGTACTTCTGTAAAGCATATAGCTTAAGTGATACAGTAAATAGTTACTATGTTCACATAATTGTTATATTTACTTAACTCTATTAGTGACTATATATTGCTAATATAATTTTAATTTTTGATACAATCCATGTTTGACATAGGTGAATATAGATGTAGTTGAAGATACGTTTGAAGATGTAATTGAAGATACATTTGAAGATGTAGTTGAAGATACGGTTGAAGATGTAGTTGAAGATGTGGTTGAAGCTAATGTGTACGATGATATTTGGGATGATCCCACATTTCTCGATGAAGCGGTAAATATATATATATATATATATATATATATATATATATATATATATATATATATATATATATATATATATATATATATATATATATATATATATATATATATATATATATATATATATATATACACACACACACACACAAATATAATTCATCATTTATAGTTATATAAATGTGGTTCTTATCTATTTTTGTCTAAGTGCAGGAAGGAGTAGCTAGAAGAGTTGAAGAAAGTTTTGCAGTTGCCAATGTAGTCGAAGAGGAACCAACGGATTAATGTTGTATTGTTAACAAATAGTGAATGTTGTTTCTATATTTTTTCTCTAAATAATTTTTTATTGTTTGTCTTCGAATAATTGAGGCGTAGAACGCTTTTCATTTATTTATCAATTCTAAAGTTCATTTTTCATGGGTTCATTATTTTTTCCTTTAACTTTTTGTTGGGTCCCGTTTGAATTTGGAGACCGACATTTATACACTTGAGATGAAGCAACCAGTCCCTCCCTCCATCTCTCTCCTTTCTCTCTCTTTTCCTTCACCGGAAACTTTTAGTCGGGTTTCATATGGAATTTTTTTGAAGGTTGCTCCCATATCAATTTCTCTCTTGAAGGTTTACAATGACATATTCAAATGTGTTTTTAGGCTCCGTTTATTTGGGGAAAAATGTTTTCCGGAAAACATTTTCCTCATTTTCTGGTGTTTGTTTCGCACCAGAAAATGGGAAAAACTTCATTTTTATCATATTTTCCGGAAAACATTTTCATTTTTCGGAAAACATTTTGACGGAAATCATTTTCCGAAAAATGTATTACGCTAAACAAACGGAGCCTTACTCTCACTTCCAACTCCTAGGTAAAGATTTTTTTTATATCTTCAGCATTATCTCACAAAAAAGAAATCAGTATTTACCTTTTTGTTTCATTCTAATTTTCCTTCGTCTGAATATCTGATTTTATTTTAAATACGGGCTTTCGATGGTTTCTCAGGTACCCTCTCTCAAGAAGTTTCAACTCCCAGGTAAATATATTTGCACTTTATATATTTGTAACGGTTTAAAATTACATTTAAAACGTCATATAGTTAGCATGCGGTTTCAGTTTCCCCACATCTTTCTCTTTCTATATTGTCTCCCTTTCCATACTGACCTGCGCCAATGGCATGAGCATTTGAATACTAGTACATCTACAAAATGAAGATGTTTTTTTGGTCTTGTAAGTTTTTTAAACAATTCATTCATTCCTAAAATTTTGAAATTCTTTTAAGGTTATTGAATCAAAAGAAGAAAGAAAACCTTCAAGAAAGTCTTAAAAATTTAAAACAAAAGCAGATTATATGAAAGACATAGTGTTGGGAATTTTAACATTGATTATATGGATGTAATATATTGTGACCATAATCCCTTTTGATTTGTGACCAGTTGATCCTCTCAGCACTTCAGATTGAGTGCAAATGGGATGACAATTTGACTTGAGTTCAACAATCTGCACTTGTCACTTAAAGAAACTAACACAACTTTATTAAAAAACTAACACAGCCCTAAAGCCGAATCCAGTGACCGAAGGTCGAAAATGCTCAAAAAAATCCAAAATAAACTATTAACAGTTAAAGGTAGAAAATCCTTAAAACATCCTAAGTAAAACTATTAACCGTTAATTCCCTAACGTCCTCCCTGAAAGCTAACGAAAAGGAAATTTGTTGTGTACATCCCTTTTTGGTCAAGGATGATCAAATAACCAACGACTTCCTCGTCAGCCGAAGGAGCTCTTACACTCCCAACGTAGAAAAAATCGAACAAATTATACTACACTACATTAGTAAAAAGGAAACTCGAAACACTTACTACTCCTAGATAATAAAGTCAGCTTCTCATCCATCAAAGTCTACTAATATAAGAATTTGACAACCTGCAAGAAAATAAAACTTCCGAAAAGTAGATGATTTTTCTAAACAATATTATAGCGTTTTAAACAAAGAAGCTTCAACATTTATTAACACGAGAAACCATCTTAGAGAGTCCAAATTTTCTACTATTTAATTACAATTTAAAAAACTTACGCATACTCTAATATAAAATCTAAATACTACCTAAGAAAGTTCACTTTAGAATTTGGCCTAATAAACTGTAGTATTTATTTCCAACTTTGAATTGCCATAGTAACAGTGCGGTTACGAGGTATACTACCCTCAATACAAATCAACGAAGCCTTTCGCCAGCTATGCTCCAACGAGAAACTTGCCATTCACTCCTCTCCAAAGTCAAAGTCTAGCAATCATACGGATGTAAAACAATACAAGATTCTCGGGTTGATTTAGAAGTGTGCACGATAAGAAACCATGTTCCCCGGGATTAACTATAGCAAGTTCAGGACGAGCATCTTAACAAGAGTAGGCCACTCCAAAGCATAGTACAGAACTTGTGTCAAAATAGGCTATACTCCAACCTACATAATAAGATAAAATAAAAAAATCAATGGGCTAATACAAAACTTCACTCTGTTTAGCATTTCTTCCAACATTCCAATCTAGATCTACTGACCCCGTAATTCACTGATTTATTTGAATGGACACCAAAATAGAGTACAAATTAACTGGCTAATCCAGGATTAAAATTAGGGATGACCAAACCGGAACCGGCCCGGAACCGTTGAACCGCCACGAACCGGAACCGGTTGGAACCGGCGGTTTGGCGGTCCGCTTCCGGTTTCTACTTTTGAAAAACTGTGAGGCGGTTTCGAACCGCCTGAACCGGAACCGTTGAACCGTTGTCAAAACCATCAAATTCGTCAGAAATTTTGTTAAATTTGTCAGAATATAGCTGTTAGAGTATGGGGTATGTGGTTAAATACAAAATATTTTTGTTTTCCTAACATATTTTCTCAACTATAAATACCACCCCCCTCCTCCCCTCACAATTTTTTCACACAAACCCCTTTAACTCTCTCTTAACTATCTCTAACGATTTTCGTTAATTTCTTTGATTTTTAAGCTCAAATCATAAACTAACTCTCATTTATACAAGTTTTAGGGTAAAATGTATATAAGGGGTATAGGTATAAGATTGAGTGGTTCGGTTTAGAAGTATATATGAGATTTAGGTATATGATTTAGGCGGTTAGAGTATGTGGTATATGGTTAAGGTAAATGAATTAGGGTTTAGGGTATGGAGTATATAGTTGATTTAAGATTTAGGGTATGAGGGCGAGCCTTGACGCAACGGTTAAGTTGCTCCTTTGGTGACCATAAGGTCACGGGTTCGAACTCGCGGCGAGCTTGCCTCTTGGGCAATTGTCAGGGGAAGGCTCTAGCAAATGGTTCCCTCTCCCAACCCCCGCTTGGCGGGGAGCGCTTGACGCACCGGGGTTTGCCCTTTGCCCTTTAAAGATTTAGGGTATAGGATACATATGAGAATAATGTAGATGAATTAGGGTTTAGAGTATAGAGTATATGATTTAGATTTAATTATTAGGGTATAGGTATATGTGAGATTAATGTAGATGAATTAGGATTTAGTGGTTTAAGGTACTGAAGTATATGATTTAGATTTAAGGTTTAGGATATAAGGTATATATGAGATTTAGGTAGATGAATTCAAGATTTGGGGTATGTGGATATGTAGTATATGATTTAGATTTAAGGTTTATGGTATATGGTATACGGTTAAGGTAGATGAATTAGTGGTTT
The DNA here is from genome assembly GCA_022495995.1 of Adenophora triphylla var. japonica. Classification (NCBI taxonomy): domain Eukaryota; kingdom Viridiplantae; phylum Streptophyta; class Magnoliopsida; order Asterales; family Campanulaceae; genus Adenophora; species Adenophora triphylla. Next base: position 4,113 of record JAFEMH010006192.1, on the reverse strand, counting down.
AGGGTATGAAGTATATCATTTAGATTTAAGGTTTATGATATAGGGTATACATGAGATATAGGTAGATGAATTAGGATATAGTGGTATGAAGTATATATTTTAGATTTAATGTTAAGGAAATAGGGTATACTCCTCCGTCCCATAGAAATATAGAATTTTTGGCCCGGCGCGGAGATTAAGGAGAAGTATTATATTGAAAGTGTTGTGAGTGTGAAAATAAAATAGGAGAGAGAATGAGTGGAGAGAATAGTAAATTATAATGGTGATGTGAGTATTAAAATAATGTAGGAGTAGAGAATGAGTGGAGGGAATAGTAAAGATTCCTTTCCAGTTTAGGAAAGTTATAGATTATTGTGGGACGCCCAAAAAGGAAATTTTATAGATTATCGTGGGACGGAGGGAGTATACGAGATTTAAGTATATGATTTAGGTTTAACGTTTGAGATTTATGATTTAGTTTTTCTTTTATATACTTTTATTTGTTTAAATTTTCTAACATTTTATATTCCTTTTTGTAAAAAAAATAAGTAATAAAAAAAGTCTAAAATATTATTCCCTACTTAATAAAAATATATAAAAAAATAAATAAAGGGTAATTCGTCCCTTTTTCTTTTATATACTTTCAGTTGTTTAGTTTTTTTCTGTCTTTTTTATAACCTTTTTGTAAAAAAAAAATCACTAATAAAAAAAGTCTAAAATATTATTTCCTAGTCAATAAAAAATTAAAAATTAAAAAATAAAAAGTAGTTTGTCCCTCTTTTCTTTTATATACTTTCATTCGTTTAGTTTTTTTTTTTATCTTTTTATATACCTTTTTGTAATAAAAAAAGTTTAAAATATTACTTCCTAGTCAATAAAAAATTTTAAAAAAATAAATAAAGGGTAGTCCGTCCGTCTTTTCTTTTATATACTTTCATTTGTTTAGTTTGTTTTTTTTTTTATCTTTTTTTATATACATTTCTGTAAAAAATATCAGTAATAAAAAAGTCTAAAATATTATTTCCTAGTTAATAAAAAATTAAAAAAAAATAAAGGGTAGTCCGTCCCTCTTTTCTTTTATATAGTTTCATTTGTTTAGTTTTTTTCTATCTTTTTTCATATAACTTTTGATGCCAACTTTTGATATACAAGTTTTAGGGTAAAATGTAGCCAACTTTTGATATACAAGTTTTAGGGTAAAATGTATATAAGGGCAACTCCAATGGAAGGTACCAAAATCAAATTTTGATACCTCCCAAAGGAGTTAGTATCTTCAATGGGATAAACTTGGGGTATCAAAATTTGAAAGAGAGTTAGTGAAGGTACCAAATTTGGGTACCTTGGCTAACTCCTTTTGTTAGTTTCACACGCGCCATATTTAGGCAATCGAGTGAAAGTTTGCCAAAAACATGTCACTCTTCAAAGATTGTGTGGACGTTAACCTTGCCACGTTTTTACTTAAACTTCTTTCTTTTTATTTTCTTCCTCGCTAACTCCCTTTTTATAATTGATTTAATTAGTTAAAATTTTAAATATGAAATAAATTTAACAGTATAAAAATAAAAATTTGATACAAAAAAATTATTTATTATTATTAAAAATTATTTATTATTATTAAAAATTATTTATATGTAATTAGTTAAAATTTATAAAATGTATCAAAATTTAATTTTGATACCCTTAGTTAACTCTCTCCATCGAGATACAAATTTGATACCCTATGACATAGTGTGTGAAAGGTATCAAAATTTGATTTTGATACCTTTCACTAACTCCTTCCATCGAGTTGCCCTAAGGGGTATAGATATAAGATTGAGTGGTTCGGTTTAGAAGTATATATGAGATTTAGGTATATGATTTAGACGGTTAGAGTATGTGGTATACGGTTAAGGTAAATGAATTAGTGGTTAGGGTATGGAGTATATATGATTTAAGATTTAGGGTATAGGATACATACGAGAATAATGTAGATGAATTAGTGGTTTAGAGTAGAGTATATGATTTAGATTTAATTATTAGTATAGGTATATGCGAGATTAATGTAGATGAATTAGTGGCTTAGGGTTTAAGGTATGAAGTATATGATTTAGATTTAAGGTTTAGGATATAGGGTATATATGAGATTTAAGTAGATGAATTAAGATTCGGGGGTAATGGGATATGTAGTATATGATTTAGATTTAAGGTTTATGGTATACGGTATATGGTTAAGGTAGATGAATTAGTGGTTTATGGTACGAAGTATATCATTTAGATTTAAGGTTTATGATATAGTGGTATACATGAGATATAGGTAGACGAATTATGATAATATGGTACGAAGTAAATGATTTAGATTTTAATGTTAAGTGATATAGTGGTATTATACGAGATTTAAGTATATGATTTAGGTTTAATGTATGAGATTTATGATTTAGTTTTTCTTTTATATACTTTTATTTTGTTTAAATTTCTAACATTTTTAAATACCTTTTTTGTAAAAAAATCGCAATAAAAAAATCGAAAAATAGTATTCCCTAGTAGAATAAAAATATATAAAAAAATAAAGGGTAGTCCATCCCTCTTTTCTTTTATATACTTTCATTTGTTTAAATTTTTTAACATTTTTATATACTTTTTTCTAAAAAAAAATCATTAATAAAAAAAGTAAAATATTATTTCCTAATCAATAAAAAAATATATAAAAAAAAGGGTAGCCTGTCCCTCTTTTCTTTTATATAATCTCATTTGTTTAGTTTTTTTTCTATATTTTTTATATTGCTTTTTGTTAAAAAAAAATCAGAAGTAAAAAAAGTCTAAAATATCATTTTATAGTCAATAAAAAAAATTAAAAAAAATTAAAGGGTGGTCCGTCTCTTTATTCTTTTATATACTTTCATTTGTTTAGTTTTTTTCTATTACTTTTTGTAAAAAATTAAGTAATAAAAAGTCTAAAATATTATTTCATAGTTAATAAAAAATAAAAAAAATAAAGGGTAGTCCGTCCTCTTTTATTTTATATAGTTTCATTTGTTTAGTTTTTTCTATCTTTTTTATATTACTTTTTGTAAAAAAATTGAGTAATAAAAAAACATCTAAAACAGTTTTTTCTATTCAAAAAAAAACTGTTGAACCGCCGGTTCGGTTCCGGTTTCCCCCTTCTCCGGAACCGTAATTGGTCATCCCTAATTAAAAATTACTGGAGGAAAGTAGAGGGATCCTAACACACCAAGATATGGAATACAGATGTAGCTATATTCTTCACTCCTTCATGAAGATGAAAACATTGTATAGGGAAAACAAGCTTCAGGGTACAATTTATTCAAATAGTATTCTAAAGCAAAGAGAAAAATGAGGGAAAAAGGACAATTTGCACCAACGAGGGTGAGAACTCACCAAATGGATGTAATGGATCATCTTGTTGGTAAGACACGGTAGTTAAGGACAAGGTCCTCTGATTTCTTCCATATATAAGCCCGAAACAGTAGCTAAGCTCATGTCAGGGGGCCAATACCTGGACAAAAATCATCTTTTGTCACAGAATGCGTTGAATAGATTGTGCCGCTTTAGTATATGGGATGATAAATGAATTTGCCAAAAACACCCTAAATTATATAACTTTCATAGCAAGTCCTTCAACAGAATTACATCTCCCCTCCAAAGATGTAACAATAGTTATGCAATTTAATGTGGTGATTTTGGGTGAACATTATTTATCCCCAAAAGTGCAAGGATGTGAGCATAAATAGACTTGACATGGATGATGAGAGAAAAAGATTATTAGCAAAGAAGTGTAAACATACACGATAAATCATCTAAATCTTGCCATGATTATTGCAGACACAGATCTTCTTATTGAAGGTTTGAGCTTTGCCAAGGCTTCAAACCGATTTAAAAGAAAGCCATCTCCAACAGATGAATGCTGTGACTGCCCTCCAGCCAAGTCCAGAACCAAAACCATCAGAATTCATGTTATCCAATGGCTTGTCAAGAACCATCTTTTCTACAACATAATTAACAACCTAGACAAAAAAATAGGAGCAATATATATCAGCACAACCAATTTGATATGAAGGTTAATGCTCCACACATATCTTCTTTATCAGATAATTTGCTGTGTCTAGTAAGTAGGTAATGGTTAAAGACTTGAAGTAT